>PVJS01000651.1:0-81404 GCA_004027185.1 Glis glis | reverse complement strand
AGCTACCCAATGCCTGTTGTATCCCAGGCATGTGCTGCGCATTAGGTGAGGTGTGTAAATCATGACAGCCTTGTTCTTGGGGAGGCCCAGGTCCGAGGGCTTCTCCACTACCTCTTCCCTGTGAGTCCCGTGTCCCCACGGCCCTTGCCTCAAAGCCCGTAGAGCTCCTTCGAGAGAACATTAACACTCAGAGGCTCTGGCTTGGAGTAAATATTGCAGGATGGAAATGCGGAGGGAATTAGACTTCTCTTCCTTGCAGGCCTTGCAGTGCTGGGTGAGAAATAAATAATGAGGGTAATAATGGGCCCGATTCTTCCCGGCTGCGTCTCTCCCCTTGGGTGCACAGCATCCTCTGCGGTCAGCGTGGCTGCTGGTGGTTACCAAGTCAGTCTTGAAGCCGACCAGAGAGCCAGCCTTGGCTGGGCGAGAAGGTGGCCCGGACACCTCCCAGCCAGCTCTTATCTGGGGAGGGTCCCTTCCCTGCCTTATTTTGCAGACAGGGAGCCTAGGAAACAGTGGTTGGTGCAGGAGAAAGAGCATGGTTCCCACCGCACTCCAAGAGACCTTTCTCAGTTGCTCTCTGCTGCCTCCCTGGGCATCTCTTGGAGCTGGGAGCGTCTGTGTGACATGCCCAATGGATACTTACATGGTATAATTTATTCTTGGGCACTGAGCCTGTGGGCAAACCTGCTAACCAGCGGCCAGAAATGTCTCGGCCCTCTTAGGAAGGAACTGAATATCCCCCGTCAGCTTCTTCTTCCTCCTCATCCCTGTTCATCATTGCTGCTAAATTATTTTCTGTGAGCAAGAATTTTCAGAATTTTTTGATAGCTGCATCTTGTCTTGCTTTTCCCAAGCTTCTCCCCAAAAGAGCGGGCTAAAGGGGGTTAAAATTATGTCTGTGCAACTCAAGCAGCAGGTGGATAAGCCTCGCCTGCTGGAACCTTGGGAAGGAGGATGCAGCCTGCAGCCGTGGTTTCTATAAGAAGCACTGGCAGAAGGGGGACCATTATCCTGGCCACAGGCAAGCTTGGGGTGAAACCTGAGGCTCTAAGAAGATGCCCTGGACATGCTCGGGGCAGCTCTGGCTGAGGAGCCTTCGAGGTCCCTATGAAGCAGGTCTTAGGACACCAAGCTGTCATTGCAGGTAGCCAGTGACATATCCTGCCTCCATCCGGGTGAGCCCCAGGTTGATGGTCCAGTTCAATATGAGCCCCATCCTGACAGGGTAAAAGTTACGGACCCTCCCCACCACCAAATTCTCAAATCCTCTGATCTGAACCATTACACCTTCTGAAAAAATTGTCTCTCTGGCGAAGTACCAAGAGAACAATTAGGGATTAACCAAAGTGCTCTCTCTTGCCAGCAAGAGTTGGGACTCTCCAGGGACTAGGGGCAGTTTGTATCAAAGCTCTTTGTCTCCAAAACTCCCTCATCTGTGTTTTCTATCTCGTTAGGCGAGGTATTTTCCTCCCACTGTGCGAAAGGCCTTTGCTTCTAGGTGTCATTCAGTAGCCAAATTAGTATCTTCTCCATGTCCAAAGGCCTTAGGACAACATTGACATGTTAAAAAATAAAAAGGTTATAACTACTCAAAATAAAATCCACATGCAGTTTGTGGTTACTATGGTTCCAATATTTATGAATCCTTTCCATACTGGATTTTCCTGAAACAACCCCAGTGAATGACCTTTCTCTAAACTAGCTACATTTAGTAAAATGAGTGCAAGAAAAATGAACAGTGTAGAATTTTATCCTGATGATTTATATTGATGCCCAGCTTCCAAATTAGACTGAAGAGTACAAACTACTTCAACCACTGAGATAAGACTAAAACCAAAATGGTCCTTCACAGGGTGCTATCTGTAAAAATTATTCCAGGGATGGGGATGTAGCTCAATGGTAGAACACTTGTCTAGCATGTGTGAAGCCCGGGTTACAAAAATAAAATAAAATAAAAGTAACAGTCCCCTAAATGGCACCTAAACCACCCTGGATATTACAAATGGTAACTTCACTTAAGCCCCATGGATACTACAAATGGTAACTTCGTAACCAGGGATAAGAGAGAGACAGGCATCATAGTTCAAACAGGTCCCACCTCACCCTATAATACAGAAACTATTCACAAAGAGTAAAACAGAATTATCTTTAAGTTCTACATTTATCCAGAATAATGAGATCCATATACCACAGTCCCATGAGGCTGACAGTATTCCTTTGAGGTAGACAAGAGACATAAAGATGATAATTGAGGCACAGAGAGAAAGAACCACCTGCCAGAAACACAGGTTCGATGGTTAAGAAAATCAAATTAAAGTGCAGGATTTTATTTTCTCATTGCATCTATGTTTTCTACCAGGTCATGGACAAGCCTGCAGAACACTGCTACGAAGTTCCTTGGATGTTAGAGAATAGCTGGGCTGGGGGGATATATATATGTAGTGTTTTCTGTGTTGATGTCACCAGCAACAACTCTATTATGAGAGAGGGTGTGTTGTGTGTGTGTTTTTTAATGGGAAGGGCTTACAATGATACCAAGAAGGACTGGGCTTTGAAGCCACTGCTTCAGACCATAATTCGTTCCCAGAGTTGCCACAATTTAATTGACCATTTTAAAATGGTCAAGGCCTCCATGTGGCATGTCTCCATTGGCATTCGGATTTTTTTTTTCCCCAGCACAAGAACAATTTCCTTTCTACAGAATAAAGATTCACTTTCACAAAGAGCTAAGCATCCCTGGACCTGGACGAATCTGGAATGGAAAGGAGTTAAAACGCACTCTAAGGCAGGTCATGAAGAAACTGGACCAGGTGATCATTTTCTAAAACACTGGTTGCAATCACATTAGGAATGGGAAATAAAGCAGAAGAGAAAAAATAGACCTAGAGGCATAATCACACCACCCAAAACATAGACTGTTTTATTTTCTCTGCCTCCCGTGTGCTTATAGGCAGACACGTTTTAGAGTGCACATGAACATCCCTAATCTGGAAACCAGAAATGTTCCAATTTCCAACACGTTTTGAGCCCCAACGTGGCACCTCTCAAAACATCTCATATTTTGGATTTTCAGATTAGGAATGCTCAACCAAGTGAAGTCTATGCAAATATTCTCAGATCTGAAAAACTCTGAAATCTGAAACACCAGTGGTCCTAATCATTTTGGATAAAGAATACTCAACCTGGAGTAATCGATAATATAGATGTTATATATATTCTATCACCCAATATTTTCTCACACTGATACACAGCCTTCGTGTGTGTGTGTGTGTGTGTGTGTGTGTGTGTGTGTGTGTGTGTTGCTAGGGCTTAAAACCAGGGGCATTCTACCTCTGAATTACACCCCCAGCCATTTTATTTTTTGTTTTGAAACAGGGTCTCACTAGGTTGCTGAGAGTCTTGCTACATTGCTGAGACTGGTCTTGAACCTGCGATCCTCCTGTCTTGGCCTCCCAAATACTGGGATTACAGGCATGTGCCACCAGGCCCGGCTCCACAATTCTTTTCAATGGCTGTGTAATAGAGGCTCGAGATATAATGCTGTTGTTTGCTTAGTCATTCTCCTCTTGCGAAATAGGTTACTCTGATCTTTACTATGCTAGGTAATAAACAACGGAATGAACATCTTCAGGGTGTAAGCCTGTGTGTGTGTGTGTGTGTGTGTGTGTGTGTGTGCGCGTGCGTGCACGCATTACTCCCTAGGAGTCTCAGCCTCCTATAGACTTTCTGATGGGGAAACTGCACGGCCCACAGAGTCACATTTCTGCCACAGCATCTCCTAGCCAGTGGCCCACAGGAGTTCTTTCAAAGCAAAACTAGGAAGCCCACGAGCCAAGGCTGGTGTTGGCTGTAGTGGACCAGAGCATGCTTCTAAGTCCTCATCCCTCCATTTCTAAGAGAGTGGACGAAGGCTTTTAGCTTCTGTTTGGTGTTTCTTTGGAGTAACTTCTTTCCCTCTAGAGGTGGTAGGACTCTACAAAGGGAAGCTAGCAGGACCCGCTAGGCACATACTTCTCTGTCCACAGTCTGACACTGCTACCATCAAGAAGCATGGTTCTGGGCTGGGTGTGGTGGCGCACGCTTGTAATCCCAGTACTTGGGAGGTTGACACAGAAGGATTGCCGGTTCATGGCCAACCTCGGCTACTTAGTGAGGCCCTCTGCATTTTAGTGACGCCCTGTTTCAAAATAAAGAATAAAAAATAGGGCTGGAGGTGTAGCTCAGAGGTAGAATGCCCCTGTGTTCAATTCCCAGTTCCACAAAAAGAAAGAAAGAAAGAAGGAGGGAGGGAGAGAGAGAAAGAGAGAGGAAGAAAGGAAGGTTCTGGTCTCAATGCTTTCACTTATATGTGGGAGCAGTGTCCTCTCCCTCATCAGAGGGAGTAAGTTAGATTGGTCAACGCACACAAGCCTTAGAGAACAGACTCCACGCGGAATGCAGTTGGAACTGTTGTCTCTCCTCGCTCTTGGGAGCCCCGTTTCTCCAATGAAAGTTTCTTCTGTGATCTGGAGATTTCCCATCCCTGCTGTTAGAAATGATGGGTCAACAGGGACTGAGCCTGCCCTTTGGTGACTGAGAGGAGGGAGGTCCGGAGCCCGCCCCGTGGCCTGTGACAGTCTCCATTCAGAGAAGGTGAATCCCTTTGCTATCAGTTCCCTCTGAGAAGCCAGAGGAGTGATTTGCTCTGCCCCGGGTTCCTTCGTTGTTGTACGCGTTTTGTTCTCTACTTCATCTGAACTGTTTATTTTTTTTTAATCATCTGCCCAGGGTCCATTTATAAAAATACAGAAGCAAAAGCAGGTATGTCAAGAAATGGCTAGCAACTAAAACCAAAGGAAACAAGTCCAGACTATTATGGATGAGTTACCCTAAGAATATGGAGAAGTCTAAAACACAGTCAGGCCAGGCGCAGCCATGCATACCTATAATCCCAGTACTGGGGAGGCTGAGACAAGAGGGTGGCAGGTTCGAGGACAGCCTCAGCAACTTAGCGAGACCCTGTTTTAAAACAAAAATATAAAGGGCTGGGGATGGAGCTTGGAGGTGGAATATACCTGGGTTCAATTCTTAGTACCAGAAATAAATAAATAAAATACAGTAAGACTTGTACATGGATTAACACTGAGCCTTCAAACTGTGACGGGGGAGCCTGGCTATAATCCTGGGATCACCCTGGGTTCCTTGATCAGACTCAGTTCTTAACCCTCAAGACTCATCAATTCCCCCACACACTTGCAACTTTTTGCACATCCACCACACACACACTGCAGAGAAGGCAGCTCCCTTCTCCACACTTACACAATTATACACTACTATATCTTCAAAAGTACACCACCATAGGATTCCCTAAAAAAAATAATTTTACCAGATATCTCAGCAATTTTCCCTGAAAAGGAAGACATCACTGCATAGTTTCCAAGTGAAATAGTTTTAAATGTCCTACATTTGGGCTGTTCACAGAGGCTAATATTTGAATCCACTTGGGAGACTCTGTCCCCAATTCCAATGCAATCATTATGACCAACAGGGCCTGGGAGATCTTTGAGGTCAATATTAGTCTTTACCAATAGTGTACAAGATGGACCGAAATGACTCGCAGTTGTTGCCTATTTTTATCCAGCAGTATTTACAGACACCACTTTCCTCTGCTGTAAGCACAAGGCCGACCCTCAGGAAGTCTACAGAAAACCACACCGTGCGTGATGTCTGCAATCTACACATTTTCCTCCTTCTTTTTGCCATGTTTCATTTCGTATTCCTGCTTTTCTGCATTTGAGCAGTGACCCCACAGGACACGTTCTGCCTTGATCGCATTGCAGAGCCTTGGCTGAGAAGGATTTGGAGAGGTTGTGTTCCAGCCCTGTTAAATTCACGTTGGAGCTACTATGCAAAAGCAAGAAGCCAGCCAAGCATGGTGGAGCATGCCTGTAATCCCAGTACAAAAGGATTGAAGGTTCAAGGCCGGCCTCAACAACCTAGTGAGACCCTGTTTCAAAATTAAAAAATATAAAGAGCTGGGGGTGTAGCTCGGAGGTAAATGCCCCAAGCAAGAAGCCCCAGCCTGAGGGAGCCACGGGGAGATGGACCTGGGGCTACTGAGGACCCAGCTGGGTGTTCAACCCATCTGCCTACTAGGATAACCACCAAAATACTCATTGAGAGAATAAATTAATAGGAGGAAATTCTTTGAGGAAAAGAAAGTACGATTAAAATAAGAATTAAGTCTTCCCATTTTATTTTATTCTTTTTGCCTGAAATGTTAACATCAGTATTAAATTAGCAACATTTTTATCATCTTTGCTTATATCCCAGGCATTTGTTTTCTTAGAAACTAAAATAGAAAGGGGGAAAAACAAAGTTACTCAGTATAGAAATACACAGTTGACTGTCCATCCCAGAATAACCAACCTACACTTGGCCCTGTTTATCTACCTCCCGAAAAAACCAAAACTAATACAAAATTTAAAAAAAAAAACAGCAACAACACGCACTATGTGAGGATAAAATTGTAGGCTGAGGTACTTAAGCCCCACAGTTTGAGATCTTTTATACGGCATGCTCACAACCCGAACACAGATTTTTGATTGCTTATATATTCTGAAGTGTTTCCTGCCTACATATCCTCAGAAGTCCCAGGAGTTTTGCTGGACACATGGAAAATTTCAAGTTGAGCCATTTTTAAGTTATCCATGAGTGAAAGGGAAGGGGGGGAACACATGGAGTAGGAGTTTGAATTTGTCATAAAAGAAGGGAAAAAAAAGTTATTTTGTCCTTTCCTTTTCCTTGAGTTCCTTCACAATGGCTGAACATACTTCGCCCAACTCTTTTTCTTTTTCTTTTTCTTTTTTCAGAAAGAGAATCGCCGTTGTGCGAAAGCCAACTCTGAACATATTCAGCACGCTCTATGCAAGCGAGCACCAGGGAATTCTTCAAGCAGATCTTTTCGTAACCGTAAAACTAGCATTACCAGACACAAATCAGATCACACATCATAATGATAAATAACTGCAAGAATAATGAAGCAGGCACATACTTTGTATCTACCAAAATAATTTTTAAAATCATTTTAAAGCATTTAACATGGAAACCGTCCTGTAAAAGGCAGGGGTCAGTGCATGAATACTTGGGTGTCGACCAGGCAGGTCTGGCTTCTTCCAGTTCCAATGCTCTAAGAAATACTGGCCCCAAATTAAAGGCATCCGAGATTCTTTGTGAGTGACATCCGTGTGGTATCTAGCATAGCCTAGCAATGGTGTGCCAATGATCGTGGCTCCAGGGAAGTATAGAAACGCTGGAATGTTCTGAAGTAGAAGAGTTGAACAAGTTCAGCAAAGGGTAGAGGACAAAGCGGTTTTCCAGGGAAACACCCCGCTCAGAAATTTAGTTACTGGCTTCATTTCACAAATCTCACATAAATATCAGAGGAGATGGCTGGCCTCCTAAGCCAAGAGGAAAAAACAAGGATTTAAAGAACAAGAAGAGAAGCCAGAACATGGAATAATCATTTCACTGGACACCCTCCACTTCAGATACCGTAAGAAGAAACGGAGAAAAATGGACGAGAGATACTGCCTAGCCAGGAGGGAAGAAACTTTGCTTTTAAAAATAAACTTGTCACCCAGATAGGCCACACATCAGAAAGAAACGTGGGAGGGGGGGACTGGAAAGGAAAAGGAGCCTGAGGTCAGGGAGCCCTCCTGTCTCCTAAGGAGGCTGGTGCAGGAGGGAAGGGGAAACCGAATATTAGCATTGTCTGGCTACGGCATTTTCCCCCGTCTCCCAATATAACTTTGTGAATATGTTTAAAAGAGTGCCTGCTGTTATTGGTCTAATGAGCTAACTCTGAAATCTGAGCTAAAGACAGCTCCCTAGTGGCTGCTCACTGTTCCACAGACCGAAAGGAAACTCCTTTCAGGGGCCCATCAGGGCGAACCTCTGCTGACAGCTTGGAACGGCACAACACACAGATTTATTTCACAGACAGCCACAGACAGGAATTTAGCACCCTGTGCTGGCCTCCTGCTTAGTGGAGAAGGTGTTAAAATGCAACCATGCAGAGCTCTCCCTTGAACAAAACCCAGTAGCGACTAATCAAGCGGTCACCCGTTCCCGGCAGAAAATACCCAACGACATGCAGCTGAGCGCCGAGAGGGAACAGAATTCTGACAGCTGCTGCCGGGGCGGCCGCGCTGCAGCTTCAGAGCTGCCTCGGAAAGCTCTAAATATTTTGCGTGACCTTTCAACTTACAAATTAATTGATTTATAAACAACGGCAAATGTTATTTATTTATTTATGACATCTCGGAATGCCTTCCCCGGATCTCGGGGTACGACGCTGTGGAGAACGTTCCCTGATGCCTGCGGAGACCTCAGGCGCAGAGCGGGGCTCGTTCTCGTCCTTCGACACCCGGTGTGGACAAAAGTGGCCATGGATGTGGAGTTATTTACCTATCTGCGCTGAGAAAGTCCATAAACGCAGTCTTGCCTGCATGGAATGGGCACGTCAATGTTTTTATATGCGCACATCGCATACGTACATAGGTCAGTGAGTACATCCATGTGCATCTGTCTTTAAGGAAGCGTTATCTTGGTATTTGTAGCAGAAGTGAGTAATTCTGGCTGCTGCTCTGGATTCTAGGCGAGCACTCGACAGTTGATCCGCTTGGCTTTTTAGGGATACAGGCAAACTACATTTATCAGAGCCACTGAAATTGCTGCTCGGGAACTTGGGGTTGTTCCCAGGGAAAGTGCATCTAGTTGGTAATACTATTGGTATTGATTATGTTGCTAATCTGTTCTCACTGTCGCATGTCCTAGCTTCTGATGTTTAGGTTGTCTTTATGAAACAACCAACTTGCTCTAGTGAAAGGAGGAGAAAGGAAGAAGAGGAGGAGGAAGAGGACAAGAACCAGTTTCCTTTCATATTTCCTGCGCTGGGAGCAAGCCTTGGTTCCCTGATTTTAAATTCCAACTTATTTATTTATTTATTTATTTATTTATTTATTGCAGGACTGGGGATTGAACCCAGGGGCATTCTACCTCCGAGCTACACCCCCAGCTCTATTTTTTATTCTTTATTTTGAAACAGGGTCTCACTAAGTTGCGGAGGGCCTCACTAAGTCGCTGAGGCTGGCCATGAACCCGGATCCTCCAGTCTCAGCCTCCCAAGTACTGGGATTACCAGCATGCACCACCACGCCCAGCTAAATTCCACTTTAAATGACCTTCAATGCTATCCTGACCTATTGTGTCGCCAACACACACGTCTCTTCTGATCCCTTCTCTTCTCCCAGCCTGAGCTCTTAAAGCTTGCCAATAATAAATACTAGTTCCCAGGTCCTCACCCTGTCCAAGGCTGTCACCACTGAAGTGCAGCACGTCTGCTAACACAAGGCTTGGTTCCCCAGTCCACCTTTGACACGTGCACAGGTAATTACACCCGGGACGGTACCATGCTCTAAAAGAACCCTGACCAGAACAAACCCCACATTTACTGCCACCACTCTGGGGTGCCCTCTGCCGTGGAATTCTCCAGCCCGTCAGCAATCTTAAGACAAAATAACAGTTATTTGGTCTTTTTTTTTTTAAGCAACATGTTATCCTATTTGGGGGGACACGTACACGGTCAGAAACATCGTGACAAATAGATGCGTAGGCAGGCGCCCCTCCCAGGCTCCCGTTCTCGGGGGTTATTCATCCCACCTCCCTGTGGGAACTTCACGACGAGCGCCTGAAAGTACAGAGACCTCAGAAAACATAAGTGAGGAGAAATGTCGTCACCTTCGGAATCTATATCCACGCACTCTTATTCCAAGACAGAAGAGAAAGACGGGGCCCTGTTTACTTTCCACTTCTCTGCATCTCTGCAAGCAGATCAGTTTCCTAGAGCTCTTGGGTCACAAATTCTGGTTAAAGGAATGAGATTTTACTTTTGCCTTGAAGTTCAAAGGTGGGTGGCATGAGGGTGGGGACAGAGGAAGCCACAGGTAAACTGTCTCAGAGAGATTTTTCCAGAAGATTCCCTTGGCTTGGTATATACAAATATGCAGAGAAAGTGCCTATCTTGCCTACTAGTATAGGGAACATTGGGATAAGTGTATTTTAACTCATAGGGAAACAGGGATTTGTAGGAATACTATACAAAGCAAAATGCAACCACGCCGGGCATGGAGGCACACACCTATAATCCCAGTGCTTGGGAGGCTGAGATAGGAGGATCACAGGTTTGAGGACAGCATCAGCAAAATGTAATGAGACTCTCAGCAACCTAGGGAGACCCTGTTTGAAAAACAAAAAATCAAAAGGGCTGGGGGTATAGCTTGGAGGTCAAATTTCCCTGGGTTCAATCCCTAGTACCAGAAAAGAAAAGGAAAGGAAAGGGTAATCAAATATCACTAACTTGAAATAGCTTAAGAACTTCATCTTAACCCTAAATCAGAATTCGCCTCGGTGATGCACAATGCCTACCTAAGATTACTCTCTGACTCTTATTTTCGATCTCTTCCTAGAGCGGGTACCTGGATGGCAGACAGGCCCTCTTGTTGATACTGAGTGTGTTTGCATTCCCAGATGAAATCTATTAAGATGAAGACAAAGCAGGAGCCACGATGGGAAGATAAGGTTGTCAACATTTCCACCATTGGGCACAGTTTCCATTTTTATTCTGGACTTAGGTGCATATGCTCCATCTTTGAGACATTTTCTGTTTTGGGGGCGTTTGACAGCTTTCAAACAGGTGGCACTGGGGAGGCACACAGATGCGAGGAAGTGCTGTCCCCGTCTGTCTCCTGGCTGGCAGCGGTCCCCCTGCCTCAGACCTCTTCTGAGAAGCATTAACCAAAGTTTTCCCTGGTGCTGGCCTTCGGTCATTCATTCATTCATTCAACAAACAGTCACTGCTACCTGCACATAGTGCAGAAGCACAATTTATTTGGGCTTTTTAAATTTTTTTAAGCAACATGTTATCCTATTTATCGTACCTTACATATCTCTCCTGTGGCTTCGTAGTGGGAGTCAAGGAGGGGGACACAGGCCCTCAACAAACAAATGAGTGAAATCTCTAGACTCTTAGTTGGTGAAAAGTTTGAAAGAAAATGAAGTCCAGAAGGGGTTTAGGAGGTGCTGGATGGGAGAGGGGTATGGCACTGAGGTGACGTGTCAGCAAAGATCCACAGGGCATTGGACCAAAAGTGTCACGCTGAAATATGCAGTCCCAGTTAAAAGGTAAATGGGCACCTGTAATCCTGGGACTTGGGAGGATAAGACAGGAGGATCATAGGTTCGAGGCCAGCCTCAGCAACTTAATGAGACCCTCAACAACTTAGCGAGACCTTGTTTCAAAATAAAACATAACATAGGGCTGGGGGTGTCGCTAGGAGGTAGAACACTCCTGGGTTCAATCCCCAGTACCAAAAAAAAAAAAAGTAAAAGGGAATTAACTTATGAGAATGGCTACCTGTCAGTTTTTATCACTCTAATCACAGCCAACAGCAAAGAACTTTCTCCTTGTTTTTCTTCAAGACCAAATTAGGCTTTGTGGTGCCCTTTTCCACTGCTTCTGTCTCTGACCTTGCAGTAGTGGCCCCTCTGTCCTGCCCTGCAGGCTCCCACGTTGCTTTCAGTAATATTTGCTGAGAGTCTACACTATCTCAAGCAGGTTGAGGAAGAAACTTGAAGATGGTGTGGAAGCAGCAGCGACTGTCAGGTAGCTCTCATCAGCGGTCTCTTCCCTCCAATCAGCTAACTCATCCTTTCCTTCTCTGCGCAGAAACCCTAGGAGCATCCCCATCAGTCCTTGGGATTCTTCCCTTCAGCCCTCCACGTGCACATCCATAGTAGACAGATGTGCTCAGCTAGGACAATTCAGATTTCCTGGGCTTCCCATCCACGCTTAACTAAAATCACATTTCCACTCACTATTAAAAAAAAATCAAGGCAAGCCACAAGATGACTCCACACAATCTTGTAGCACAGGTAAAAGGAAACCTTGTCGATATGAAATCAGACAGTGTAAAACCCTCTCCCCGAGGAATCTGGCATTATTACATCCCCCATCAATCACGGCATTGTTTTTCCAACAACTGTATCAGATGCACCATCGGATATTGCTATGTCATCCTGCGGATCTGGCGGCCTCCTTCCTTCCAACCGCGGAAGTCAGATACACTGCAAATCATAACAGGCCCACCGAAAGCTAGACTCTTCCAAAATACCACGAAGCTTTCCATTGTCCCCAACAATTATCAACTCTCAAAATCCCAGGATTGAGCTGAGCATGGTGGCGTATGCCTGCAATCGCAGTACTTGGGAGGCCAAGACAGGAGGATTGCAGGTTTGAGGCCAGCCTCAGCAACTTAGCAAGACCCTTAGTGACTTAGTGAGACCCTGTTTCAAAATAAAAAATAAAATAGGGCTGGGGGAGTAGCTAAAAGGTAGAATGCCTCTGGGTTCAATCCCCAGTACCAAAAAAACAAAAAACAAATTCCAGGACTTTAATATTGAATTAAACAGAGTTTGACCTGCACATTTATGTACAACCATAAAACTCTATGACTTTGACAGAAGCAAACATGGGGAAACACTATATACACATTATCATATCAATGGAATAACATTATTGAATGGTACATACTTTAAATCTTAATTTATCACAGATAAGCTCCCATTTGGGACATTCCGTTTAATGACAGGTATTAATTCCCTCCAGCCAATATTACAGGTCACCTATAGATAGTACAGGCGTTGAACCCCAGCATCCAGGACATGATAAATGGATATACCAATGGGTCTAGCAAAGTCTCTGCCCTTTGCCTGCCTGCTTTCCTTCCTTCCTTCTTTCCTTCCTTCCTTCCTTCCTTCCTTCCCTCCCTCCCTCCATCCCTTCCTTCCTTTTATTTTGATAGAGATTTTTGGTTAGGGTTTATTCAATACTCCCAATATAGGTAAAAATTACAAAATTAAACTTAAGCTTAAAAATAGAAACTGGCTGGATTTTTAAATTGCCTTTTACCTATCCCTTTGTATTATTCAGGAGAAAAAAACCCTCCCCCCTTTCTCTCTCATGCATGCTGAAAAGTTGACTTCGAAGGTTTCCGTTCCTCTCAATATTTCCCTTTGTCCCCGTCACTGATAACCCAGAGCCAGCATCGTGAGGACCTCGTCTTGGCCCCTGCGTAGAAAACGCTCTGAGTACAGCCACCTTCTGCACCTTATTTATAATCCTCTGTAAATTCACCCAAAAGTCATGAACTACATAATACTAATTCTTATAGGTTGACATATTTCCCTGATCTTTCATGAGCCACATGGGGAAACAGTTTTCTCCTGATCTGAATGAAGAAGAAAAACAGTGATCCTAATCAACCATTTGCCCTCGGTGGCTTCCCTAAACAAATCTGGAAAAGCGCTTAAAGGCTTGGGAATAGCCGTGACCCTGCCTGACGCACTGTAATAACCCTACCTAATTATACTGATATAAAAACTAATTGGAAAGATAGCAAATGTCAGGGTAAGATGCAAATCGTAGGGTGTTAATTGCTGAACAGGTGCTGGAGTAGAATTAAATGAGCATTCTGATTAAAAGAGTGGAGGAAACAAATGTGGACCCCCGGTACAAACTTGGCCATGTGACTTCTCCAACAGTTCATTCCACCAGGAAAAGGTCGCGGCGCTGCGACCTCTGTTGTGTGATGGGTGGGCCCAGAAAAGAATAGTGACCGCAGAAGAAAAAACAAGTTAGCAACCACATCACCAGGACTTCCAGAACTGATTGCTAACGTTGAGCCTTGGAGGCCTGCGAGGTGTCTTAAGAGTTCTTAAGAACCCAGATAAGGCTGGACAGAATCAAGAATGCATAAATGCACACCTCTGGCAACCCCAAAATCAGGCTCTTCCTCCTCTGGCCAGAAGTTCTCATGCCCCCCCCACCCCACAGCACTACCATAGTGCCGAGAGCTACCAGGCGCTTGCACACCTCTGCGGGTTGATCGAGTCTTGATTAATTAACTGAATCTAGAGTGTCGCTTGTCGTCAGTACCCTGGGGTACGACAGCAGGGGTGTCAGGGCGGGGTGGCATGGAGAATCAACCTGAGGCTTCGCCTGCTAAGCACCAGTCCTTCTTGTCGCAAATGGTATTTACTGTTAGCAATAACAGTTTATAGCAGTAAATAACATTGCTAACAGTAAAGTTAGCAATCCAAACTTTAAACTGCCAACAGAAAAGACATCCCCCTCCTCGGCCTGGCATACCAGGGAAGACAGCTTCTTCATAAACTCCTGGCAACCTGGTCAAGGCTCTGGCCAACTGTTATTGACTTTCCAGACCCGTGTCAAAGCCTCGACCCGTGGGGCTGGCGTTCCCGAGACACGAGAGACCCTAAGGGCAGTGGCCGTAGGTGGGTGCTGGGCTCTGACTCCACACAGCCCCTTTCTGTTTTGGTTTTGGTTTTGGTTTTGGTACAGGGATTGAACCCAGGGGCATTCTACCTCTGAGCTACATCCCCAGCCCTTTCAATTTTTTGTTTTTGAAATAGGGTCTTGCTAGGTTGAGGAGGGTCTCACTAAGTTGCTGAGGCTAGGCTCAAACCTGCAATCCCCTTGTCTCAATCTCCCAAGTACTGGGATTACAGGTGGGCACCACCATGCCCAGTAACTTGGCCCCTTTTCCACACCACAATGCCCTCAGCCCTCTGCCACCTAAGTATGCCCTGTTCTCCAGCCCTACTAGACCCCCACACTGGAAGAAATGCTCTCTGTTGAGGCTCTAGTTTCTTGCCAGCACACTACCTCAAATCACTTGGAAGGGAATGGGTCCATTCCCAGGTAGGGTGCTGCAGCCTCAGGACCTTTCTTATCTCCTGATGGTTTACAGGCCTTTAAGATTTATGGTGCCAGAAACCTAAACCAGCTCTTCCGAGCAGGGACAGGGAGGCAGCAGGTCTTGCTCTCTTCTGAAGATATTCTCCCTCCACCCTGTCCCCGCATAGACCCGCAACTCATTTCCTGCGCTCATTCCAGCCGGGGGCCTCTCCACCCGGTGTCTCCCAACTGCACACCACTCAGCCTACTCATTTAGTTTTAGGGATATAGACTAGGAAGGGTTCCAGGGACAGAGAATAGCAAGGTTAATTCTTCTAACTCAGACCTATGTCTACTAAAGTTAGAGCACAGAGCCGAGCAGCCTAGTTTGCTTTCTTTCATTCATTCATTCTATTTATTTACTTGATTTTTTTTTTGCATTTTACCAATTTGGCTTCTACTTATACCAAGCAAAAGAAAATAATACAATGGGTGCATTAGCTAATGCTCCAACTCAGCAACCCAGTGGTTTAAGAGGGAAACACAGCTGCAGAAGGCACGGGCGAGATGGCAGCTTGTTTATTTACGCCGTTGTGAGGATGCCGAGGATGCTAAAGAAACAGGATGGGAAGGAGAACATCTTTGCTCCTGCACAGCCATGGGTGGGTAGAGCCTCCTCCTCCATCTTGCCTTGTCTTTGATCTTGTGAAAAGCTCACTCTTTCTTTAAGGAACAAAAATAAACTGTCTCCTGAGTAATAAAGTCAAGACACTTGCCAGTAAAAATTGGTTAAGGTCATCACTTCTGAAGGTCAAACAAGTTTTAGACAAGATGTCATGCGGGATCACCCCTCAGTACATTTAGTTAAATGGTTAAAAATAATAAAAAATAATGACAGTAGTGGAGTTATTTAAAAAAAAAGACACAAAAGTCAGAGAGAAAATGAGAGAACCAGATGTCTGGAAGGAATGCTGGGAAATGCTTAAGGAAAGCTTTCTCCCACCCCAAACGAAAGCTTCCCCAAGGATCTTTGGAGACTCAGTGTCAGTATCTGATGCCGAAGCAACGTCGTATATCATTTCTGTGTTTTGCTGCGGGGTTTCCTTATTTATTTATTTTATATTAACAAAAAAGACACAACAGGGGAAAGTGTTTTTTTTCCCTAAGGATGGCAATTCAAGCTGACCCCAAATCGCGTGTTTCCCCCAGGTCCCTTTGCATCCACCTTGTGGAAAGATCCAAAAGACACCAGAAGCTGTATGCTTGGACACAAGACCAGAATAGAAAGAGGACAGCCTCGCTCACATTGCTGTCTGAAAGTGACGCCATCGATTTAACTGAGAAGACCCTGTGGTCTACCCAGGTTCCAAAGGATGCTCCCCGCTCTTTATAAAGCAGAACGGGCCAGAGCTAAGGGACCGTTACCAGATGCAAATGAGCTCTCAGGAGGCCTCTGTGGCTCCGAAAACAAACTCAGAAGCCACTGGCTGGCTGGCCTGGGCTCCGGGTCATGTCACAGCCTTTCACGGGGCCAAGTGGGCAGCCAGGCCCGGTCGTTTTTATGATCCGTTTGCTTTCACAGGCCACAGCTCACCCACAGAACCAAACCTCGTCCTGTGCCAAGGGAGGCTTTAAACCTCCGGCGAGACTCAAGTTCTGAGGGCTGCTTGTTGCCAGTGACAATTAGAACAATCTGAAAATGTTTCTCCCCGGAAAAATACACTCTTTTTTGTTGTAACAGGGGTGGAAACGCCAGCCAATCTCTTTTGGCACCCAACGCCGTAAGAAGTGGTTTCTCTGTGGCACCTCGTGACAAAAACGCCCTCAATGAGCATCCTCCAAGGACCGGCTTTGAAAAGGGGTTTCGCGTATCAGGTTAACGCATGCACTTGGCACGGCCCAACTTTCGCACCAAAGCTCTGGGGTACGGGGTGATAAGAGCCAGGTTCTGTTTGTTAACGATAAGGCAATTATTTCTTTGGTACTTCATAGAAAGAAGAAAAAAATCTTACAGGGAAGATTCAAACAAGGATCCCTGGGGAGACAACGGAACTCGTAGGTTGGAAAAGTTTTTTTTTTCCTTCTTTCCTTCATAGGAGCAAACACACAGGCCCCGTTGAGAGGAACGGAAGGGAGAAGGCTAAGTTAACGACAGACACGCTGTCACCCGCTCCTGGGCACGTCCTCCATAACTTAGGGAGGGGAAGGCTGCAGGCAGCAAGAGAGAGGAGAGATAGAAAAACCACCCACATACAATGAGAGGAAAAGAAAAAGAGAAAAGGGTAGGGGAGAGGAATAGACGAGAAAGAGAAGAAAGAGTAGGGATAGGACAGGAGAAGGGTGAGGGAACAGGGTGTTGGGGGTAACATGTCCTGGGTGTTTAGAGATTGAAGAGGCCCATGCATTTGGATGGGTAAACATCGCTTCCTATTTTCCATGACTCCTAAGCAAAATAGAGCATTTCCTTCCATTTTAAATGTAGACAAGCAACCACAGTGTCACCCATCCTTAGCATTTACTGAATCATCGATGGGTTCGTAGCAAAAAAAAAGAAATTAGGAACCCCAAACACTGGAAAGGTGGGTAGCATCCGCCTCCCACATGTCAGGTCACCTGGGATCCCGGGCCTGGTGCATGCTAGGTAAGCGCTCTACCTCCGAGCCACGCCCAGCCCCCACAGGCCACATGTATTCAGGTATGCATGGGTCTCTGTTTGGAAAAGAGAGCCTTTCATGGACTCCCCAGGCCAGGATTTCTGCCACTGGGCCAAAGTTTCCTAACTTTCCCAGAACTCTCTGATGGACGGTGAGTTGAAGTATCAAATGCCAGGGAGCTTTCAGGAAATCGTTCTCGCGTTTGATTAACAGCAGCTGAGAGTTAGTTCCACAGCTTTGAGAGTCAGGTCCAGCATGATAATTTTGCTCAGCTGGGTCTCACTGAGCCTGCAAACCTCAAAAACAAAACAAAACACGCTAGGCTGTGACAGCCCAAAGAAGTGTGTTTCTTAAGTTTTTGTTTTGGGGTGGGTTTTTTTTTTTTTGCTTGTTTTGTTTTGTTTTGTTTTGTTTTCTACCAGGGGGAAAAATGCTGAGCCCAAGATATTGCACAGACAGAATGGATCTCAGTCGAAACAACTGTTCATCCCTCGCAGTCCTCAGAATTACATAATCCAACGCCAGTTCCATGGAACCACGAACCCTGCTATCAGGGTGGATGAGCATCCGGAGCTCAGTGGGCCACTGGCTCCATGACCTATGGGGTAATCTGCCAGTCTGGCCCTTTCCAGATGCGGAGGGGAGCAACTGAGCCCTGGGAAACTCCCACCCTGTGCTCCTGCAGCCCAGGTCTGCGGAGATCAACTGATGGAGACCATGCTGCACACTGACAGACAGCCTTTTCTCCCATCTTCTCTAGGTCCTTGGTCTCGCTACAGCACCTAGACTATGTTTCAGAAGTTTCTAGGCCAAAGCTAACTCCATCCCCGTGAGGCAGAGAAACCTTACGCCTGACTTGGGTCTTCTGTTTTCTGCTGAAGTAAATTGGAAATTTTCAGAACAGGTATCACACTCAAAACCACCTTCTTTCACAGGCTTAAGAAATGGGGCAGTGATGCACACCTGTAATCCCGGTACTTGGGAGGCTGAAACAGGAGGATTGCAGGCTCAAGGCCAGCCTCGGCAACTTAGTGAGACTCTTGGCAACTTAGCGAGACCCTGTTTACAAATAAAAAATAAATAAAATAGGGCTGGAGGTGTAGAAAGAAGAAAGAAAGAAAGAAAGAAAGAAAGAAAGAAAGAAAGAAAGAAAGAAAGAGAAAGAAAGAAAGGAAGGAAGGAAGAAAGAAGAAAGAAAGAAAGAAGAAAAAGGGAAGGAAGGGAGGGAGGGAGGGAGGGAGGGAGGAAGGAAGGAAGGAAAAGAGGGAGGGGGAGGCAGCAGTTTTGCGGCTGGCACCAACTTTCTAAAAATTTGAGCACCCCCTCTCACCTAAGGAAGAGAATATTTTAGAAACCAGAGGAGGGCCTTCCAAACAGGTCCCTCTTTGCCCACAGCCCGAGCTTCTCTGCGGAGAGGAGTGTTTCTACCTGACAGGCAGAGTTGAGAGGCTCAAAGCCTGAGGCTCACCCTTGGGTAGGCGGTGCCTACATCGGGGGGTGCAGGCCGGGTACAGGGTGGGGAAAGTTGTGAAGCAGGATGCACCCCATCCAAAACCACACGAAGGCTTTCCTCCCCGTCTAGTTCATTTGCTTCCGGTCTCAGTGCTGGGAATTAGACAATTGCTTTAAAAACTTCAAAGCCACCATAAAAATAGAAAATTATTGCTTCCTGTGTTGACCAAATATTAAACACAGTGCACACCTAATGGCTCTATCCCTCCCCGGGGAAGAAGCATTATGAACAGCAGAATCCCAGCAGAATCCACTATTCAGGTTTGAGGTCTCATTATGGGTTCACTGATCCAGTACAATTTACAAGCCCCGTGGACGCCACTGGAAGCGAAAACCACCGACCTGGGGTTACAGACAGAATATCTCCAGTGAGGCTGGCATTGGGCTCCTCATCGGGGAACGGAAGGAAGAGAGGGAGGACCCAGGGGGAAGGCATTAGGGTGCAAGTTGCTACTGCAAATATTTCTGAGTGCCTGTGTGGGAACGAAGGTTAGACATCCCATGTGAAGTTCAGGCAGTGGGGAGAAAGCAAAGAAGACCCTAAAACACACAGCAGGAAGGAAAAGCCAGGTGCAGTGGCGCACGCCTGTAATCCAGTATTTGGAAGGCTGAGACAGGAGGATCGCGGGTTGGAGGCCACCCTCAGCAACTTAGCAAGACCTTGCTTCAAAATAAAAAATGGAAACAGCTGGGGTGTGGGGGTATCTCAGAAGTAGAACACCCCCAGGTTTCCATCCCTGGTACCAAAAAAGAAAGGAAGGGAGGGAGGAAAGAAAGGAAGGAAGGGAGGGAGGGGGAAGGAAAAAGGAAAGAAAAGAAGAGGAAAAGGAACAAAGGAGAAAGAGAAGGATTGAGACCCGGCAGTTATGCAAGGGAAGCAGAGGAGAATTTGCAAATCTGCCACCCGTCTCTTTTTCTACATGGGTTGAATCTGAATGGCATCAAATATTCCATGGTAGATTTTTTTTAAAGTTCACCAAATTACCCAGATGGATGTCTGAAGGGAGGTTGCTCTTCCTCTCATGACTCAGTGTTGGATGGTAAGATACCCTCGGCACTCTCCCTCGACTTGGGCAAGCAGTATGTGAACAGTCACGTCTGGCTCTCATTCAAACATCAGCCCGGACCAAGCAGGGAGAGTAGAACTTCTCCTTTACCTTTAACTCCCGTGCCATTTATCACTGGCGCCTAAGCAATCACACATGTGGGGAGCACTGAAGAGGGAGACTTAGGGAGGCTGAACAAAGGCATCTGGGGGAGCCAGAGTGCCCGTGAGCAGGAGAGACAGGGACACTCAGCAAAAGCGATCCAGGGGAGGTAACAAGTCCATAAAGCACGGTCTAGACAGAGCATGAGGCCAGGGCAGGAGAGGTGACAAAAAGAGGGAACAGATGAAGTGTGGGGGCGGGGAGGGACGCATCTGGAAGAAGACACTGGCAAGGATGGGAGGGGGATGCTGATGGCTCCCGGTCTTGCTTCCCGCTCACCTATCTGATCATATATGAATTGTATGATATGTAGACATATGGTATGTACATATATATACATATATGTGTAGATATAGATATATGTGTGTGTGCGTGCTTTTTATTGGTGCATTGCAATTTTACATCATAGCAAGGTTCAGACTGATACAAACACACACGCACCTAGCACTTGGTGAATTTCCCTGGGCATCCTCCCCCGCTCCTCCCCTCCCCATACTGATTAGTAGTGATACCCTCATATATGGACATAGCACTATTCAAACTGAATCTTGTAAGTGTGAATCAACTTCTATATAGACCCAAAGACAAAAATGGGAAGCCACACATCGAGGCAGAATACCACTAAAAGAAAGGAACCGTAGCACACACTGATTGGCTCCGGGGCCAGTTGGAGCCGTGTGTCCCCTCCCTTCCCCCTCAGTTGTGGCGAGCCAGACATAGGCTCCTATTCTTCAGAGAAGAAATGGAAGCTGGGCGTGGTGGCGCACACTTGTAATCCCAGTACTTGGGAGGCGGAGACTGGAGGATCCGGGTTCGCATCCAGCCTCAGCTATTTAGTGAGGCCCTCCGCAACTTCGTTGAGACCCGGTTTCAAAATAAAGTATAAAAAATAGGGCTGGGGGTGTAGCTCAGAGGTAAAACGCCCCTGAGTTCAATCCCTGGTACCGCAAAACAAACAAACAGAGAAGAAATGGATTCAGGTAGAGTTGCCAGATAAAACTCAGGATGCCCAGTTAATTTTGAATTTCAAATAAATAATGAATCATTCTTCAGTATAAGTCTATCCCAAAGAGCGCATGGGAAAGACTTATACTTAAAAAGGATTTGTTGCTTAACTGAAATTTGAATTTACCTGGAATATACTTACACTAAAAAAAATTCATGTTTATCTGATATTTAAATTTAACTGGGCATCCTGGTTGGTTGTTTTTGTGGCACTGGGTATTGAACCCTGGGGCTTTCTGCTACTAAGTTATACCCCCCCAAAACCTTTATATTTTATATTTTGAAACAGAGTCTCACTAAGTTAGTGTGCACTGGCCTTGAACCTGTGATCCTCCTGTGTCAACCTCCCATGTACTGGGATTACGGGCAGGTGCCATGACACCTGGCTCATCCTGTATTTTTATTTTCTGGATCTAATAACTCTAGATTCAATGAGAGGGAGGGAATGAATAGATGAATGAATAGATGAATGAATGAATGAATGAATGACAAAGTCAAACCAGTCCGATGTCAGATTATCGTTACCACACTGCAAGAATAATAGTCCTCCTCCTGCCTGTCATCAATCCATGTCCAATAAATACTTCCTTCTTTTGAAGTAAGAAAACACCTTTTGCATGGAAGAAACTACCCATGTACAAAATTACTGACAATTGGTGAAGTAAAATGCCATCGATCTGACCCGGGGCACATGCTTGGGTGGAGGTGGGTGCTCCGAGCCTGAGTCCAGCGGGTGCTGTGCAACTCGGTCTCGGCACATGCGCACATCTCACTGTCTCTTCTGTCCCTCCCCCGGAAGGCACCACCTCAGTTTTTGTCCCAGGATCTAGAAGTCTTGTCTCTAATCCCAGTTAAGCGTTTGATCGGCTGCACGGCTTCTGAAAGAATAGGTTCTCAGCTGGGTTTTCACCTCTGAAAATGTGGGATGGCAGTCCTAGTAGGGAGCTAAAATGAGTCCTGTGCGTGGCATTAAACTGATCATGAAAAATGTCTAATCACAGACACAAAGCTCACCATTTGTCTCCATAGAGACCCAGCAGGGCTTGGCTGGAGGGACCAGGTATGAGCAGCCACGGTCAGAGGCGCAGTGGCTCTTGCCCTGCTAGCTCTCACAGCGCCTCATGAGTTCCCTTTGGGAAAAGCCCTGGCTTCTCGTGGGCCTTATGATTGGAGGAGTTAGCCCCAAAATGCTGGCCTGAATCCCATAGGTCCATCAGCACAAATCCCTCCAGTCCTACCCTCAGATCAGAAGGATGAGGAATGGCTTCCGTATTTCCTTCTCAAAACCTCTTGTTATATGGAAGCAGTTGGGGCATTTCTCACCAGCCCTGGTGCCCTAGTGGTCAGGAGGGGGCCATGAAAGTTTGCCTTTGCTGAAAATTGTCAGTTTAAAACAAAACCTTCCTGAAGGACAGTCGTGTGTGTGTGTGTGTGTGTGTGTGTGTGTGTGTGTGTGTGTGTGTTACTGGGGATAGAATCCTGGGGCATTTTGCCTCTGAGCTATACCTCCAGCCCTGTTTGTTTGTTTGTTTGTTTGTTTGTTTGTTTGTTTGTTTTTAAGCAGGATTTCACTAAGTTGCTGAGGCTAGCCTTGAACTTGCAATCTTCCAGTCTCAGCCTCTCAAGTACTGGGATTATAAGCGCATGCCACCATGCCTGGATAGGACAGTCATTTAATGACCTGGTCCAGACTGATGAAATGCTCATTCCTCCTAGCCTTGGCCCACTGGGCTATTTTCCTTTCCCATTAAATATTCCTCCAAATGCAACTCTAGGTCAATGAGAGGAACACAGCAAGAAAGAACAATTCTAAGCCAGCATGGTGGCACACCTGTAATCCCAGTATTGGGAGGCTGAGACAGGAGGATTGCAGGTTCAAGACCAGCCTCAGCAACTTAGCAAGGCCCTCAGCAACTTAGTGGAGACCCTGTTTCAAAATAAAAAATAGGGCTGGGGTTGTAGCTCAGAGGTAGAATGCACCTGGATTCAACCTCAGTACCACAAAAAGGAGGAAGGAACAGAAGGAGGGAGGGAGGGAAGGAAGGAGGGAGGGGTTGATTCATGCAAGATTTTAATCAACAAGCTTTCAAGTCCTAGTTGGTAGAGCCCTAAATCTGCAAATTGTATGTGGATAATTTCTTTCTCTCTCCTTGGGATGTGTGTCTCATTTCCCAACCATTTGTACTGTTAGTCTCTTGCCTGGATCAAAAATAGGCCCAAACGGACTTATTCAGCCCTGTTTACCCAAATAGAAAAAAAAAAAAAAGAAGAAGAAGAAAGAAAATAGCAGGAAGTTCTAGAAGGTTCTCTTTGGGTAAGTATGTAGTCTATTGTAAGCTTTCCCAAGGTCCAGAGTTTTGTTTCCCCGAAGCCAGCTACACAAGCTCAGGAAGAGACACATTTCCTGGAAACCAATGCCTAGCTCGTGTTTGCAGGACAGCACCATTTCAGAGCCCTGTTCTGCTCATCTTGACTCACCCGCATCTTGGAAAACCTGCTATCTGATCACCTCACACAACTTTGTAAGGAAGAAGCTGGAGGTTGGAGCAAACCGGGATCTGTTCTGAATGACCACGTACATCCAGTGGTCCCTTTGCTTTTCACTGAAAATTTCCCCAGGAAACCTAGGCAAACACTTTGAATGAGAGAACACCAGTGAGGGGGACCACTCTGGGCCTCTCCCCTCTTTTCTAAAGGATAACTTACAAATGGTCTGGCTGCTGGCCTCAGACTTTCTGCTTTCTCACAAACATCCAGGCTACTAAAAAATTCACGGATTGCCAGATGGCATAACAGCAGCTCTTTGCGGAGGATCTGAGCCTCCAGTGAACAAAGGGGCCGCACACTCACGGGGACAAGTGGCAACATCAGCGAAAGCTGTGGAGTGGGTGGTGGGTGCGCTGAGCGATGGAAGGGGGTTGTGGAGAGGCAAAAAAAAAAAAATGAACCTTTTGCCTCCAGTGACTGATATTGGAGTATTTGGTAGAGAAAAACTGACTTTCTAAGAATAGATTCCCCTACTTCCAGTCCCCATTTTCCAATCCATCCTCAAAGTTATCTCTCCAATGTGTTGACCTGAGCATGAAATCGCACTACTCGGCATTCTTTATGTCTTCTACTGCCAATAAAATGATACCAAAACACTTTTGCGTGGGCAGAGAAAGCCCCCCAAGATCCAGTCCCAAAGAGTCTTTCCAACTTCTCCTACTGTCCTTCACACAGACCCACACGCCTCCAAAGTAGAGAGCAGATCTAGTAAGTTCTTTCCTTTGTGCGTGCCTTTTCCTGCGCATGTTCCTCCTAGAATGCCTTCATCCCAACCGCGCATGTCCAAGTTCCAACCATCACCATATGCACCTCGCCAAGGTGGACATCACTCTGTGTGTGTGTGTGTGTGTGTGTGTGTGTGTGTGTGTGTGTGTGTGTTACTGGGGTTTGAACCCAGGGGCATTCTACCTCCCAGCTACACCCCCAACCCTTTTTATTTTTATTTGAAACAGGGTCTCCCTAAATTGCTGGGTCTCACTACTTGCTGAGGCTGTCCTCGAACCTGCGTTCCTCCTGTGTCAGCCTCCCAAGCACTGGGATTACAGGCGTGCGCCACCACGCCCAGCCCTCTGCCTCTTTTAAGGATATTTCCTTTTCTTTTTTGTGGTACTGGGGATTGAACCCAGGGGCATTCTACCTCCAAGCTACACCCCCAACCCTATTTTATTTTTATTTTGAAACAGCATCTCACTAGGTTGATGAGATTCTCACTACTTGCTGAGGTTGTCCTCGAACCTGCAATCCTCCTGTCTCAGCCTCCCAAGTACTGGGACTGCAGGTGTACCACCACGCCCAGCCCTCTGCCTCCTTTATAGCACCTTTTCTTTGTGCATCGCATCGGGTCCTGTCTGCACATTCTCTGTTTTTCCATCTAAACTCTTCAGAACCCCAAGGGAAGGCTTCGTATGAGGTCAGTCGTAGTATCCCAAAGAGCAACTTGCAGAGTCCATGACATAAGAGGTCCTCGATGAATACCTCCCAATCAAACAAGGGCTCTCTGTGCTTTACAGCTCTCGCTCTCTGTTCTTGGCATTGTTGTGAACCTCTCTGTCACTGGGGGCAAGATTGCTAAGCAGTCATCAAATACAAACAGTTACATGAAAATTCCTATATGAATTGGCGAAGGACTCGCCCACACTCTTCAGTGCTTGGCAGCCTGAGATGCATAACTGCTATGGCTTTTTGAAAGCATTTATTCTGTCAAGCAATATGTAGGCACCTTACATATGTTAATGAATTGAATCCAACAACTCAAGGAGAAAGGTAGTATTATTAACACCGTCAGAGAGCTCATCATAAATATTAGAGTTAAGAGTTAAATGATAGATGGTGTCTGATATCTAAGAATTATAATATAGCTAGGAATATAAGGCAAACACGAATAAGTGGAAAGATAACAAGACCCATACATCCAAACAGGAGCAAGTGCTCATGACAAATGTCAAGTGAAAAGACTTGGGCCGACAGGCACGGTGGCGCACACTTGTAATCCCAGTACTTGGGAGGCTGAGACAAAAGGATCACAGGCTCAAGACCAGCTTCAGCAACTTAGTAAGACCCTCTGCAACTTAGTGAGACCCTGTTTCAAAATAAAAAATAAGCCGGGCCAGGCATGGTGGCCCACACTTGTAATCCCAGTACTTGGGAGGCTAAGACAGGAGGATCGTAGGTTCACCCTCCGCAATTTAGTGAGACCCTGTTTCAAAATAAAGAATAAAAAATAGGAGTTGGGGTGTAGCTCAGAGGTAGAATGCCCTGGAGTTCAATTCCCAGTACTGCAAAAAAAAAAAAGAAAGAAAGAAAAAAAAAAGACTTGGGCCACAAGAATTGATAGCTTTGTGGAGGAAGACTAAATGAGGTCTTAAAAAAGGTATAGGGTTTATGTTGGCAGAGATTTGGGGTACGCATTCCAGACGGAAATAGTATATACAAAGGGAGAGAAGAAATACTCAAGATTGGCATAATGGACCAGGAGGTACATGGAGAAAAAAAAGATGGGCCTTGGAAGTTGAAACCTGCCTGCCATCCACGTGTCTTCAGAGCGCTCTTTAGTTTGTAAGTATATGTTTGTGTGACTGTTTAAGGCGCACGCTCCATGAATGTAGGAATGACGCAGCCCTATTCCCCGCTGAGCTCTTATTGCCAAGAAGTACAAATACTTGCTTAATAACAGAACAAATAGGAATGAAAGAATGGCTAAGTGAATGAATGATGGCGTGAACCCGTTTATAGACGACGCTATTTTGTGTCAAAACCTAAAGGTCTGCAGAAGACTGGCCACCAAGAGAAAGAAATAGAATTTTTTTATTACTTGTGTGTGTGTGTGTGTGTGTGTGTGTGTGTGTGTGTGTGTGTGTGTAAAACTGGGGATTGAACCCAATGGGCATTCCACCTCTGAGCTAGACCTCCAGCCCTTCTTATTTTTTATTTTGAGATAGGTCTCACTAAGTTGCAGAGGCTGGCCTCAAACTTCAATCCTCCTGCCTCGTCCGGGAATAAATATAATTCTTAGAAAACTAACCCAGGGTTGGGGATGTGGTTCAGTGGCAGAGCACCTGCCTTGCATGTGTGAGGCCCTGGGGGTTCAATCCCCAGCACCACTAAAATAAACAAACAAACAAAAAAAACGAGCCCAGCTATAGAAATGGACATCATACGTTTGCAACACCACCTAGTTAACCAGGAGCAGTAGACTCATTTTCTTAAAGAGAATTTTGTTTCTTTTTTTGTTCCTTGGCTCAGGGTTGTCCTCCAGCGAAGCACTTCAACCTTTAGGGACTTTTTTTTCTAGACTAGAAGTAATGGAATCACACCTCCCACCTGCATGGCCCTGACGTGGCCACGAAACTAGCAAAGGATTTGCTAGGAAACAAAAGAAGGAGAACATGAAAAAATGAAGCATTCAGCCGGGCGTGGTGGTGCACGTCTGTAATCCCAGTATTTCGGAGACTGAGACAGGAGGATCACAGGTTTGAGGCCAGCCTCAGCAATTTAGCGAGGCTCTCAGCAACTTAGTAAAACTCTGTTTCAAATTAAAAAATTAAATAAAATTAGGCTGGGGTGTAGTTCAGAGGTAGAATGCCCCTGGGTAATCCCCAGTACCAAAAAAAAAAAAAAAAAAGAAAAGGAAATGAAGCATTCACACTGGATAGATAATCTGTGTTTTTTAGTAAGAAAATCTCAACCCTCCCTAAGGAAATGGAATTTTCACTAAAATAAAAAAATAGCCCAGGGCCAGGCTTTTAAAGCCTCTTTACAACATGGGCTCCCCCACCCTGGAGGTGGGGGTTCTGGGCAGAGAAGGCATAGATATTAATAGCTCCCATAAATTATTGATGAGCAAGGGTGACAATTAGCATGACTGACACCCAAACCTAAGCTCACAGCTAGAATCGGAGAAAGAAGAGCTGGGAGGTAGTAGAAAGGTCACCCATTAACCCAATGCACCTCATTTTACAGACAGGAAAACCGAGGCTGGGAGAGGTAGCTCATGACCCCTGTAACATTAGATAGCTAGTCCATGAACAGTGCAGGGTCGGGTACCTGGAGCTCACCCGGGGCCCTTCTGCTGAGCTACCTCTCAGTCTTGCTGAGGACTTGTATTCCACCAAACCTGTCACACAGTCGAATGAGACTTATACTGTCTCAGAGTTAAATGACACGTCAGGGGCCATTAATGCCCAGCGCACCCTGAAAAACAGATCCCCTCTCCGCTGCCCCCACCAGGGGTCTCGCATACCATGCTCACCAGACCTTCCAGAGCTCTGAATTCTAGAAAGTGTTTCCCTCTACTGCACCAAAATCATCCTCTCTGTAACATTCACTCGTTGACTAAATCCCAATTTCACCACTGAAACTAGCTATGTGACCTTGGCCGAGTTCCCTAACTCCTTAAGACTGATTATTTTTTCCTTCTATAAAATTGAGATTTTTTTATCAACCATCGAAGATTAATTAAGAAGGTTATCCAATTAGCACAAATGTCTTAGCACAACACCCAGCACACAATAAGTGCCAATTAAATATGAGATCAATGTTTATTACTGGAGGAGTGTTGCTACCGAGCTACCTGACTTGTCCAGGACTGGAAAAAGGATGGGCGGCAATCGCAGCCTGCAAAGCAGCCTCGGGGGCCGAGGACTGCAGGAATCTACTGAGCTGAGCAGACACGGCTCTACCTAGAACTCAGCTCCAGCTACCACCCACAAACTATCTCGGAGGCAAAGGGGACGGTGAGATTAAAAGAACCTATGCCACAAGTCAAGAATGGATTAATAAGAAATTTGTTGGACAAATAAGCAAACAAATACGCCAATCAAGTGTCCAGGATTGACGAAACTTCTTGAGCATGCGTGGCAGGGTAGTAAGGACTTTATTTCCCGCAGAATTATTCTGTAAAAGTTCTCATCTCACAAATCACCATTGGCCGGAGCCCAGGGATACACTCAAGAGAAAGAAGAATAACAGGATGATCCAGAGGAAAGAGGATCCAAACATGTGCTTCAAAGACACAAGGTAGTGCATGAGACAGAGAGGCAGGAAGAGGCTGTGGCTAGGGGGCAGGAGGGGCCAACAGGAAGCCTGGACCAGACCTGAGAGCAGCTGGTGTAGATGTCTACCAAGATGGCGGCAGGAGAAAACTTCATTTTAAAAAATAATGATAATAGTCACAACCGTTAGGATGGCTACTATCAAAAAATAAATATCTGAAAATAACAAGCGTTGGCAAGGATGTAGAGAAATCTGAACTCTCGTTTGTGCCCTGTTTGGGGGAAATATAAAATGCTGCAGCCATTGTGGAAAACAGGGTGGTGGTTCCCCAAAAGTTTGAAAATAGAATTATCATATGATCCAGCAATTCCACTGCTGAGTAGATCCCTCCCAAAACAACTGCAGGCAGGGACTTGAACAGACAGCGGTACACCCGTTTTCATAGCAGCAGTATTTCCAATAGCGAAAAGGTAAAAGCAATGTCCATCTCTGGATGAATGATAAACAGAATGTGGTCTACGCACACATGGGAGTATTATTCAGCCTTAAATAGGAAGAAAATTCTGATACATGCTACAACATGGAGACACCTTGAGGATATTATGCTAGGTGAAATAAAACAGTCTCAAAAAGACAGAGAGTGCTCTTCCACTGACACGTGGTTCATAGAGACGGAAAGCGGAATGGTGGGCGCCATGGACTGGGGGGAAGGAAGAATGGGGAGAGGCTTATGGGTATGGAGTTCCGGTTCTGCAAGGCAGAAAGAGCTCAAAGGATGGATGGTGGTGATGGTGATACAACAATGTGAACATACCACCACTGAACTGCAAACTTGAAAACGATCAAGATGGTAAATTGTATGATATATATATATATATTTACTGCGATTAATTTTTTTAAAGAAGAAAATGTCAGGAAACTCCTCATGGGCAATTAAACTCTAGGTATTTTTTAGTAAACCTTTTGAAAAAGGGTCATTCTGTTGTTCGTTTGGCTTCTTGCAAGAGAAAATAAACAAAAATACACTGACACTTTAAAAAGGTTCTCCTGGGAAAAGAGCTCAGAAATAAATGAGCTGAATGTCTCAAGACAAAAGACTGGGATATTTAGCGTGTGAGAAATGGGCTAGACCTTCCCTTTTAATAGAAAATACCCTACCAGGATGTCCATGGGCAGGGGCATCCTACAAATATTCAAAAGGAAATCTTGTCTTCTGTACCCATCTGACTTTTTATGGGGCTTTCGCAAAGACAATGGGGACCCTTTTTCCTCTCCCACACCAGTGAGATTGTCCCTAAAATCCCCTTCTAGTCACCAGGTTCTCCTGAGACCCAGTGGATATTTAGAAGAAGCTACCAGAAACAGATGAGAGTTTGAAGAGAGCTGGGGGGTTGGGGAGGTAGCTCAGTGGTAGAGCGCTTGCCTAGCATGTACAAGGCCCTAGGTTTGATTCCCAGCATTGCAAAAAAAATCAAATTAAATTAAAATTAGAATAATAAAGTTGCATATGAAGAAAGCTCAGCTCATGACAAATGAGGTCGAGTTAGACTTTCTCTCCGAAACCACAAATGGAAATCAGTTTGAGCCTTTTTATTTCTATTTACCACACAGGTCTTCATAGACCAGATCCGGGCTGAAGACCGCAGTAAGGATCGTGTTTCATTGGGATTGTTTTGTTTTGTTGCATTTCATTTTGTGTTTTTTTTTTCAGACAGGGACTTTGGATTTTTGCACTAAAAATTAACAAACCTACTCCTGCCCCCCACTCCAAACACAGTTTTACACAGAAAGGAGATGCCACTGGAGACCTTGGGTGACACACAACTCCCGCTGGGCCGTGGAGTGGCCTGGCTTAATGGAGAGGAGCATGCCCAAGAACTCACAAAAGCATGCTGAAAAGACAATTGAAAGTAAAAGAAACTTAGGTGTGGTAGCGCACACCTGTAATCCCAGTACTTAGGAGGCTGAGACAGGAAGATCACAGGTTCAAGGCCAGCCTCAGCAACTTAGTGAGACCCTCAGCAACTTAGCAAAACCCTGTTTCAAAATAAAAAAATAAGCTGGGCATGATGGCACATGCTTATAACCCCAGTATTTGGGAGGCTGAGATAGGAGGATTGCAGGTTCTAGGCCAGCCTCAGCAACTTAGCGAGGCCTTCTGCTACTTAGTGAGACCCTGTTTCAAAATAAAAAAATAAAATATGGCTGGGGGCGGGTATAGCTTAGAGGTAGAATGCCCCTGGGTTCAATCTCCAGAACAAAAGGGAAAGGAAAGATAAATTCATGTTTCCAGAGAGATCAAGGCAGGAGTAATTTAGCATGGAGAACTACATCCCTGATGTGGGATCGCCTACTGTCAAAGCCAGTGGCTGTCAAACGAAGAAGCCACAAGGTGGTAAGAGCTATTGCTCATATTTCAAGCAGCCCATTGGAACCTGAGTATCTGCAGGGACACCGTCACAGGAGCTCCTTGCAAAGCCAAGCTGCTTGGCGCTGGAGCTGGGAGCTTCTGGCCTCGGTGTGGTAACACCGGTTGCCTCATCCTGACCAAAACCTCTGACTGGCCACTGACAAGGTCAAAGACGCGTCTGAGATGAGCTGTTCTTCCCCTTCCTACTCTACATCTTTGATTATTATAAAGGAGATTGTGGCTGCATGAATATTCGCTGGCTGCAGTTGGAAAGGCAAAATATTGCAAAGCCCTGAGTTCACCAAAGCAGAAACGAAAGGGGTCCTTGGGAGCAAAAAGTTGGGAAGCTACCCTTGAGCTTCCCCTTCCCCTCCACGCACATGCACAATTCCAAGGGAATGAGCAGGCTTCCCTTGAGCCAGAGGGGAGTGTGCCTGTCATGTGAGGACACTCAGAGATGGTGCAAATTAACTGCATCTGGTAAGGTTGGGTGAGAAGGGAGAGGAGATAATTAGTTGGCATTGTAGGGACAAGGGCAAAGAATGTTCTATATTTACTCAGAGGCAATCTGGAAGAGACTACTTTGCACCCATTTGGGGCTCCGTGAGGAGTACATGGCAGACCTTGAACCCAGGGACCAGATGCATGGCTCAACCAAACCCCTGGAGGATAGAAGGCACCCCTGCTCCCTCCCACAAACAGAACCCTGACTTCAGGCCCTTTTGCTTCTGAAAGTGAAGGCAGGAAGGTTAAGGCACGCCCAAAAGACAAGAACCGTAAGATAAGGTTTTGGTCCAGGAGCAATAGCTTCAAACAAAAACCCTCCAAGAAGCGAGGTGAACAAATGCATATGTTTATAATAAAATGGGTTCTCTTAAAACCTGATACTGGCCCGTTTATGGTACCCTGTGGTACGTATGTTTTCACATGCGGACGTGCAACGTTTCGGAAGTAAGGCATATTTTGAGCGATGCAGAAACATCACTAGGCTATTTTATTGTGCCTAGAACAGTAAAAACCAATGCCACAGTCACATAAACCTCTATAAGATGCAGCCATGATACAATTTCCACCTTCTCCAAAGAACTTACAGCATTCTAGCACAAACTATGAAGGCACCTAATATGGAAATATTTTCTTTTCATAGATACAAAAAGACGACTTTCTTTGGTGCATGTAACGTGTTGCCTATGAAGAAAACATACGCATATGCAGCTGTATCTATGGATGCAGATTATATGCAAGTCTTTTTTTTTTTGGTACCAGGGATTGAACCCAGGAGCATTCTGTCTCCAAGCCACACCCCCAGTCCCCAGTCCATTTTATTTTGAATCAGGGCCTAAGTTGCTGAGGCTGGCCTCAAATCTGCAATCCTCCTGGCTCAGACTCCCAAGTGCTGGGACTACAGGTGTATGCCACCAGACTCAGCGACATGCAATTCTTTAAATTAGAACTGCTGCTCAGTCTAGGGTCATTAGGGTGTGTGCTTGCCAGATGCAAGGTGTAGGCGAGCAATGACAGGTTTGAAAACATTTCTAAAGCTGGTTTATGGGGTGTTTATTATGAGAAAAGATGTCATAATCATGAGGTTAGGGAACCTTCTTGAAAGAGGAGCGAAGGGAATAGAAAAGACTAGATGAAGCCAGGCGTGGTGGCGCACACTTGTAATCCCAGTACTTGGGAGGCGGAGACCGGAGGATCTGGGTTCGCGGCCAGCCTCAGCTACTTAGTGAGGCCCTCGGCAACTTCGTGAGACCCGGTTTCAAAATAAAGGATGAAAAACAGGGTCAGGGGTGTAGCTCAGTGGTAGAACGCCCCTGGGTTCAATCCCTGGTACCGCAAAAAAAAAAAAAGAAAAGAAAAGAAAAGAAAAGACTAGATGAAGATCTGCAAGCTCAGTCTACATGCTGGAAAGGACAGGACCTGCGTCCAGGCTGCTGCCCTGTGCTCCTAGCTCCCCAGAGGATAGCGAGGAGATCCTGGGAAATAGGAAAATGGTCCCCTGTACAATGAGCAGATGCAAGGCCTCATTGAAGACAGAGGGCATGCTGGGAGAATGAGGCCGCGGCTATGAGAGGAGCAGCAGCCATCAGTGAGGACAACCGTATCCGAGCGTCAGCTCCGCCCCACCTGTTGTACACCTGTGGACGAGTCATGTCACCACTCTGGGGTTTGCACTTTTCATCTATAAGATGAGAAAGATGAATGCCCCCAAAGAGTCCTCACAAGTCTGTACATGTAAGCTTGTCTGCACTTTCAGAAATACTACAGGAAGCCCCAAACAGCTCCAGAAAATGGCAGAGGCACATGCACATCCAACCAACACTTGTCCACTCGCTCATCATCCACTTCCCAGCATCTCAGGGAACACTGCGAAGCTGCCACTGACTTTGAGTAGCCTCCCGAAGCCTGCAGCAGCAGCAGCAGCAGGCAGCACCCTGGCCCTGCCGCCACACCTCGGCAGAACAGAGATGCCTAGCGAGAGCTTTGTCCAAGGTCAGAAGCTAGGACGGGATCAGAATTCCAGCCTCCTCCATTCCTCGGGCTATGCTACGCTTTCCACGAAGAAACCAAGCTGGCTTTCTGGGAAGAATGCCAGCGGTTCCACTCTCCCAACTGAGAATTCATTGGAATATTGGAATAACAACTTTGGAGACTGTGGTCTCTCCAATCCATTTCAGGACCTGGCTAGAAACACGAAAACCCAAAGAAAGAAGCAACGGGGAATTCTTCCGTTTTTTAACGAAAGAGAAAAAATTAGGGGTGGGAATATGGGGTTTCTTAAAAAATTACAGGATTGCTGGAAGTTAATTTGGTATTTCTTCGTTGGTTTGTAAGTTCTGTTTCCAATCACAAAAACAGACAGCTGAGGGTGCCTAAATCTCATGTCAGTGAATTAGCATCTTGTCCCGAAGAATCTTTCCCACTCTGATATAACATAGAACCCAGAGTGTAGTCCTCTGTGGTGGCAAAGACGCTCCCTCAGCGCAGGAGAGAGCTTATCATAAGCCTCTCTCCTGTGATCTAAACTGCTGGGCTTTCAGCTCAGCAGTAGGCACTGAGCATGGTAGAGAAAAAAAAAAAAGAACGTCACTTAAGTTGGGGTGCACTGCCTCTTCTAAAAAAACAGATTGAGGCCGTACCCCACCAGAGAGGAGAGATGGTAGCCTTTACCCTCCTTTCTCATACACATTTCTTATCAGGCTGAAGTCAGAGCACTTAGAAAAGAGTCCCATGTAGATTTAGAGACACGCATTCTCCCGAAGTCTCCCTTCAGAAGGGAAGGGTCTGACTTCTCCCAGGAGTGGTCAGCCAGCACCAGGAAACCTCGACGCACTAGCTTCATGCCCTGAAGAGAACACGAAACCAGCCTGACAGCACAGGCCAAGCTGTGGGACGCAGGCTCGAGATTCAGGAAGGACAGGAACCAGCAGTGATGTCGAAATCAGGTGTCCCCCTACCTGTCAATGATGACCGGGTCTGAAGGAGTCTCGTTGCGGTTTCCACAGCTTTTCTTTTCACAACATCGACTGCCAAGTGGGAAGGAATCAAGAGAGTAAAAGAAATGTGTTACATCAAAATAATAATAATAATAATAATAATATATAATAATACAGTGAACATACACAGTGATGGTCTCCCGGCTATAACCCACTTGAGAGCAATATTTGTGACCATGTTTCATTAGAAAAAAAAAACTGACCCAAAATACTCACTCAAATTCTTACTCTAAGACCTACAAGCTGCCAAATTCTCTGCAAATCACAACTTTCTCAAGAGCCATATTTGTAACTCGACCACGGATGGCTGGGTTTTAAGATCTCCGAGGTCTCTTCTAGGCTGGTGTTCAACGATTTCATGGTTGTGTATTTTAGGTCTTTGTATCCCAATAAATATTTGGAGAAAGCAGGGGAAGGAAAATGTATAAAAGAGACCACAAGTCAGTCTGGGGATATAGCTTAGTGGTAGAGCACTTGCCTAGCGTGCTTAAGGCCCTGGGTTCAATCCTCAGTATCACACACACACACATACACACACACATACACACACACAACAAATAGACTGCAAGGAGCTGCTTGGATTATTTTAAGTCTTATTTACATAACACCTTTCTCTAGAGAGCTTGGTGTACTTCATAAACATGTATTCATTCACTCATTTCCATCGCTTCCCAAAGATGAAGGAGGAAGGCCAGAAGTATGGTGTGCATTCTTAAACAGGAAGAAAACGAGGCAGGGAGCTGGAGAAGGAGCTCTCCAATTATCTCCACCCATCCAGAACAGAAATGAACCTGGCCACATGGAAGCGCCAGTCCTGACCACTGTTTCCCGAGACCTCCCCCTTGCACGGTGCTGGGTGCTGGGTACTTGGGAGACAGCAGCTGGATCAATGGTGAGGAGATTAGCAGAGAGAAAGAGAGAAGGAGCCCCCAGAGCAATCACAAGAGAGACCTGAGAGACAGGAAAGCACTCCCATTTAAGGTGTCTGTTCAACATTCATAGACAAGCCCAGGGCAGTGGTGCACGCCTGCAATCCCAGGGCTTGGGAGGCTGAGACTGGAGGAACACAGGTTCAAGGCCAGTCTCAGCCACTTAGCAAGGCCCTCAGCAACTTAGCGAGACCTTGTTTCAAAATAAAAAATAAAAAAGGGCTGTGGCTATGACTCGGAGGTAGAATGCCCCTGGACTCAATCCCCAGTACCACCAAAAAAAAAAAAAAGAAAGAAAAAAGTCATAAACAAATGTGAGAACAGCAAAGGGTGTACAGGGATCCCCTCCCCTGTCACCTGACTACTGGTCAAGGCCACAGACTTCTGAGTAGCTCTCAGTTCACTATCCACTACAGTTGATTCGGGATGTAACCTTGACATGACTTACAAGAAAACCATGATTGTCCATAGTGGGTGGAGAATATGTCTAATACGTGTTAACAATAACCAAACCACGGGACTGCTGTCTTTTCCAAGATGGTTTCTCCATAGCTTAGGATTGTGCAGTATCATAGGAAAATTGCTGAACTGGGAATCGGGGCTCTGGCATCTAACTCGTCACTAACCAGAGGCATGAACTGAGTCAAATCTCTTTAACCCCTCTGAGTTTTGCCTCCCCTTATATAAAAAATGAAAGTGTTGGGCTAGATTATTTCTAGAGTCCCTTCTAGTTTAAGCTGGTGAATGAGTACCCTTTGAAAATGTTAATTTGTGAGGAAAAATGAGAAGCCACACAGCAAGAACCCAAAGGCCTATTCCAGCCCAGTCATAGATTTGCTTTGTGGCCCTCTGCCATCCAGTCACCCTCCCTGATCCGCCACAGACTCAAACATAAACAAACAAATTAATAATCTAAAACTTTTAAAGCACACCTCTCTCATGCAGGGATGTGTGTATTAGTTGGCGAATAATTCCACCATCTTTGGAAAGTAAAATGCACTTGAGAGATGCTTAAACATTTTCATCAAATGGGCACACGGTGAGGTTTTAAGAAATTTAATCAAATTGGTAGAAAGTAAAAGAACAATTGTCTCAACTTTCTTAAATATTAGAGTTTGCCACTGGGACTTACTGAAATAATATTTGGTCTTTGAAATTATATTAGGTCTTAACTTTTAAAATTTCAATCTATCCCAAGATTAACACCAATAAAAATGCTGGCCAGCTGCATGACCACCTCTCAAAACCCTTGTCTCTCCTCCCTACTCCTGTCTCCCAACCATTTCCGGCTCCCACCTCTCCTATATTTAAAGTATTGCTTATGTCAACGTATTCCTTAGCAGCACCGGCAAACCACTTTTCTTAGCAACACAATTTCAAAAGACCCAGCCTTGCTAGTTACCTAAAGACCTTCAAGCCAGGCTCTCCTTTGACATCACCAGCTTGTCAACCTAACCCCAAATATGCGTGCAACGCTGGGTACAATTTAATGACAAGAGTGCATACTGTCAGAATGTGCCAATCTGTTCGGTTTGGGGAGGAACGATTTTGAGGAGGCCGAATAAGTTTGCAAAAATTGCTCAGCTGAATTCAGCTGCTTTCCGTGGGGATTTCCTCTGGAGGAAAAGAAAAACAGATAAAAATGCAAGCCTGCTGCCAGTGTAACGCAATGTGGAGAATCAACTCAGGGAAGGAAATGATATGCAGAGGAAAATGCAGAGAAACTTTAGGACCCTGTCCTCTACTTTCCAAGGGTAACATATTTAAATATAATCTCTAATGTTAATGTTCAGCACAGAAAAGGTATGGAGACATTTACTTGGTTATTGAACTACAATAGTAATAGGATAAAAATATCCAATCCCCAGCACCACACACACCAAAAAAAGTATAAAAATAATAGGACTTGTTGTGTTTGCCCCATTTGAGCCCTTCTTAAAATTGCTCTGGGTCTCTCAGTTAGCCAATGCAATTTTTTTTTTTTAGGAAAAGTTCTCATTATGTTCTAGCTGTTCTTTATTTTATTTCTTAAATGACATCCGGTCCTCACGCCAGCATTATTAACACAAGCAGAGGGAAGTGGAGAACCCGTGTGGTTTAGGAACCCCCCTACTCCACAAACAATGTGGGTAGTTGACTGGGTCCCTGAATTACTCAAATGACAAACTCAACCTGCCTTCCCTTTGCCTGCAGACAAAGCCTGGGCGATCAACCTCAGGTTCAGCCACTTGGGTTAATAGCCTTTGAGGGTTATTTCCCAACTCGAAAGTCTCTAAGTCTGAAGTTCCTGGGAAGTGTTTCTTTTACCGGAAAACGACTGTGAACTAGGAAAACAGTAAATAAATAAATAACAAAAGAGAGGAAACTGAACTTGGCAGTGGGTTAAGCCCGTGATCCTAACTCCCCCGGAGGGTTCAGGGCGCTCCTTTTTGGTAATGAATGAAAATGAAAGCTGTTCTCCCATGTCTCTGTCTGGCTTGGTTTGGTTTATTTTATTCTAGTACTTATTTGGAGAACCTTCCACTTGAAACCCTCTCGATTTGCTTATAGGCCTCCTTCGTCCTCCCTATCTCCACAGGAGCCTTTGAAGAAGGAAGGAGAAAGAATAAGACAAGTCAGGGGGGGCGGGAGGTGGTAGGAATATGAGATATTTTATCAGGGTCCTGAATCTTACCTGCATTTTTCAGAAAGGGAAAAAAGAGGAAAGATAAAAGATGGCTGGGGAAGAAAATGATAATAATAAAAGCCCCGGCCTTGGACAGAGGGTGTCCGGTCAGCCAAACTCCAGCTCAAGATAAGCTAATGTGTCCCTCTCCCCTCCAAAATCGTTTTTAAAATTCAACCCTCAACTTTCAAAAATCTGTCTCTAATTTCAAACTCAAATAAGCGCACAGCATGGTGGCTTTTGTTTTGTTTTCTTCTTCCCAACTCCTCCCTGCGATTGCATAACAAAAGTGTCTAAATTCACACCATCTGGCCGATAAAGACACTGGTCCCACTGCCCGGCTGGCCCATCTGATTAGGGCCCTGTCTAGCCTGCGCCTTGTGGCGAAAAGTCACAGCTGTGGGGTTTGCTCGCGCTCAATACAACTCTGTTATTAGCCAGCTGTAGGCCTTGAGACGACTTCTGTTCAAATTATAATATCTTTTAACCCTCTGAGCATTGAGGGCACAGGGGTGGCTGGCAGGAACATAACAACTAGATTTCTCCTTGCTAATAATTGGCAAAATGAACAAGGAAGAGAAGGGCAGAGACCATGGAGGCGGGGAGAAAAGAAAAAGTTATTCCTAAAGAGATTGATTTTGTCCCTTTGCTTTCTTCCTCCCGTCAAAGCTAAACACCCACTTATGAGACTTTCATTAAAGATTATAGAACATAAAATCATCTGGGAAGTGCCCAGGTATGCCAGATAACACCACACCAATGAAACTAAGGAGGCGCAATAATCACTGAGAAACGGGGCGTTTCATTCATCTCCCCAACATTGACTGCTATAACCAGGTCTTAAAATGTGGGAGAAGGAACTTTCCCCCATACCTGGATAATCAACCAGCTCTAAGTGATAGATTGAACGAGAACTTCCCTTTCAGATGCATCCAATATTTATCTTCACCCACCTTATCTACACACACACACACACACACACACACACACACACACGCGCACGCACTGCAGACAGTCCTCATCCAATGGATCATTTATTTGCCCTTAATTAATATTTGTTTTAAATTTAATTTTGGGAAGAAAATAGCCAAGCATCTTCCCAGGTTTCCAATGCAGAGAAGTTACAGTACATTAAATTTTTATATGTGTTACTAATGCAGACTAAACTAGAGGCTTTAAAAATTGATGCCGCTACTTAAACAGCATAAAATGAGGAGGATTTGATTGGACTTAAAAATAAAAATGTCAGCCTCAACTACAGCTGGATGAGGTGTGCATGGATTATTTAAAGGGATAGGTATAATATTCATTAGACAATGGGTTAGTGGGGGGTGTTCTCTTTACTTTAAGAAGGTTATCTCTCCAAACAAAGACATTTGAAAGTGTAGAGGAAAATAAAAGACTTTTTTTTTTTACCAAATCAAAGCTTTCTGACTCTTTAATCTAGGTATTACCTGCAAGTACATCTTGGAATTGTATTTTCTTTCTGAAGAAATTTATCAAGGGGCCCTGGGAACTCGGAGTATCTATCTTCTTCCTTCATCTCCCAGCACCTCACCAAGTCAGCTACTCCTGCAAAGGGGGCTTAGTCCCCTCAGCGGAAACCACTGGCAGAGTTGAACTTTGCATTTAGCAAGTTTGTTTTTCTAATACTTGGTCAAAACCAAAACAAACATGTCTGATTGTTATGATTTCTTCCTGACTGGGTTGAGGAGAGAGATAGGGCTTCAGGGAGCTGCCCATAAAATAGTCCAGGCTAAGTCAGATAGCCTGCAATTACCCAAAACTAGCAAGTCTGGAGTTGGAAAATGTTCACTGAAGCAAGACAAGAGCCCAGTAAGGAAGAATCCAGACTTTCCCTACATCAGATTTTGGGGAGGGTGTGGGGAGGTGATACCTGTATAGAATAGAGTTTTAGATTTTTATGGTGAAATAACTATGCTCCTCCCAGTTTTTGTTTGTTTTGTTTTGTTTTGTTTTTATGGTTCTGTTTTTGTTTTTGCATGCGGTGGGATCCTCAACAGCCAGCCTAAACTTGGGCACATACTGGATACTCAAAAGCATTGGTTGAAAGAATAAGTATGTGCATGAATGTGTTCTAATTTTTAAAACATTTCTTCTACTCAAGCAGAAAGAGGGCAATGCGCAGGATTAAAAATGGATTGGGTAAGTCCCTGAAAGGAACCCGAGTAGATTGCACCTCTCACACTGTGGCCCTCGGGGTCTGGACCCCAGACCTCCGGGGCGGGCGCGGGTTTCTCCAGGCCCCTCCACCCACCGGTGGGGACCGGGACTGGTCTTTCTATCCTGTGGTTCCTCTGACCTAAGAAACGACCCCCGAAGGGAAGTGGTAGGAGAAGCGCCTTCCCTGGGAGTAAAGAAATGCCGGTGTCACAGGCAGGTGCCTAGCCGCGGAAGCGCCAGGGAAGGGGGCAGCCCAGCCCCTGGTGGCCCGCACCCAGGCTGCGGGAGTCGTTCCGGGGCTGGGACTCAGGAACCAACCACAAGTGGCCTCGCCTGGAAATCTACCCCGAGCAGGAACCGGCCATCGCCGGCGTCCGGCAGAGGGGATTCCAAGGGAGAGACCCGGATCCCAAAGTCGATCACAAACCCGGCTGGGGGCTGCGGGGTCCTGCGCCCGGGTGGCCGCCCATAGCTGGACCGCCGAGACTTCGCACGGGACCGAGAAAACTCGGGCGACGCCGGGCACGGGTGGGACCTTGAATCTTCTGGGTTTACTTTCCGAGTCCTAATGCACATGCTCTAAGGAACTGACCTTAAAAGGGAGGGTTCTAGCGGTTCGGTCCCGGCCAGACCCCCTGGGCGCCTCCGCTCCTGCAAGTCAGTCCCCGGAACGCGCGCGAACCGGGCAGGCGCCGCTCACCTGCCCAACCCCGAGCAGAAAGTGTCTCTTACCTGCACATCACCTCGTGTGTCAGGAGAACTCGACACATTTCCGGATTCTTATTCTGTCCCTCGTAAGCTATGGGCTGCGAAGGGAAGACATGATGTAGGGTGGAGGCACAAAGAGGGGACTTTAGCGCAAGCCCCAAATCCAAAATCGCTTCCCTCTTCCTACCCGCTACCTCACTAGGAGTTTCCGCGCAGCCCAGGACCTGAGCGGTTGCCGGGTTAACTGACTACAGTAAGACAGAAGTTTGCCTCATAGTTCTTAGGAAAAAAAAAAAAAAGACTGGGAGGAATGAACCTCGCAATAACTGCTTCCCCCTCTTCATCCCTTTGATCGCCTTCCCTACCCCCAATCAATCCCCAATACAGATCGCCACAGGACACTGGTGGACAAGGTGCGGGGTGATGTCTGACCCCGGAAATCATGCGGGAAGAGGGTAGGGCAGAGAGACCAGCTGTGGTGTTGGGGACCAGAGACAGTCAAGAGGAGCCATGCACCCCCGGGGCTCACCTGCTTGGTGACCGAGTCAATGAGCCGGACGTAGAGGTCCTGCTCCGTGCGGACGCCTGCAAGGAAGGGTCACAGGCAGGAATCAAGGATGGCCGGAGCCCTCTCTCCCAGACCCCAAACCATCCTGCTCTGGGATCCAGGCCCAGGCAGCGGGGTGCCGTTACCTGAGCCCAGGCTGAGCTGTCCTGGCGGTAGAGACCGTCTAATCCTCAAGCCCCAACCAAGCCCCCCCGCAGCCCCAGCCCCGGTCTCCCCAGTCCACCCGGAGGCGGCCTGCGAGCCCTCGCCTCCACTGTCTTCCACCTTGCAGAGCCGTGTCCGCCTGCCCACGCCCGGCCTCACCGTTGCTGTACAGAAGCTGAAGCTTGTAGTGGGTGCCGTTGTTGGTTTTCTCGTTGCCTTGTTCCTAAAAAGACAGAAGGCCTTCGATCCCCTTGCTTTTCAGCCCCCCAAAATGAGGGGAACAGGAAAGGGTGCTTCCCTATACAGCCTCCCACCACCTTAAACAGTCCCCTGTCCACCCTGGGGTCAGAGGGCAGAAGTGTCTGCCACCACTGGCGGCCTCAAAAGTTTGCCAAAGCCCGCAGCCCCTTGACCCTTCTTGGTCTCTCCCTCTTTAAAATGTCCTCAGAAGTGCCCCCCCCCCACCCAGATAACCCAACACCACACCATGGCTGCCTTTCAGCGGGCCCCACCAGCCCATCTGGTCTGCCCGTCCTTAGGAAGCCCCGAGGCTTCTGTTGGCAGAAGGGTGAAGGGACCTGTCACTTGGAAGGCAGCACGGGGTCCTAGCAGGCCAGAAACCCAGAGCGCTGAGGCAGCCCAAGGACCGAGTTCCAGGTTCAAGAAAGAACTTGGGACACAGGCTACAGCTCTTTTTTCTTTGGTTGCATATGGTTTAGGTAGACTGTCCTTCAATTGAGATCAAATCCACCCACCCCCCAGTCTGGGCCCTGCAAGGCTGGCCAAGGGCGGGCTGTTTCCACCAAGTACAGAGTCCACCCAACCTGCCCGGGCTGGCAGGTGAAAATAATATAAATGACCCCGAGAAGGGCAGCGCAGCCTTGGGTGGACTTTTTAACTTTGGTTTAGTGGAAGGGCATCTGCTCCGCGGTCAATCTCTGACCCGCGCTTACTAATGACCCCTAGGCGGGGCGCGCACAGCCGCCGGCGCTCCGCAAAGCCCGGTGCGGGAGTGGGGGCGGTAGGAGGTGCGGAGAAATCGACTGATTTAGAGGCTGGGGTGAGAAGCCTCGATTTATCATCCCTGATGATGCGAGCGGGAAAGTGTCGCGAGTGACAGATGGAATCTTTAGTGCTTTGCAAGGAAGGAGTTATTAGGCGGGGGGGGGGACAGGGGTCCTCTTACTTTGTCGTTCTCCACAAAGTCCACGAAGGCCGTGCGCTCAATCTCCACCGGCTGCCCCTGCCTGTCGTAGAGCGCCAGGACGAAATGAAAGAAGTTGGATTTCCTCAAGTTGGAGGGAGGCTGTTTCTCAAAGTGGGCGCGGGACAGGGCGACCCCACTGCGCAGGAAGTGGTCGGAGCACCGAGAGAGAGAGAGAGAGAGAGAGAGAGAGAGAGAGAGAGAGAGAGAAAGACGCGCTGTTACTAACGTGTCCAAGCAACGCGGCAGGGGGGCCAGGGTCCACGTCCCAGCTCCAGAGCCCAGGACCTTTCAGGCCTTTTATCAATTCCGATTAAGAAGCCGAGACTCCTTAGAGGGGTGGCAGTGGCCACCAAATCACATGGCAGGACCAAAAACCAGAGCCGCTTCCACTGCCCAGTGGCCTGGTCTGGGAGTTGGACCACTGCTGGGCCATCAGTGGGAACCGAAGGACCCGGGCTGCCGGGGGAGGTCCTGAGCAGTCCCCCACCCCAACCCTTAGGCGACTGCTCGAGTCCAGAGTCCCGACCGGTCAGCGGCTCCCATCGGGTCCAGCAGGGTCAGAAAGCGGAGCCAGGACCCGGGGTTAGGGGAGTGAGCACCTTGTTTGCATTTTGAAGAAGTGAGCCTTTACTACATCTTGACGCGAGCTACCTGTCCTGGCGCCACTGGCCACAACAAGGCCGTGGGCGAGAAGCCTGGGGCGCGGTGGGAAGCCCGGAGGCCAAAGGCTGAGTCCTACAGGCCTCACCCCACTGCGTCCCTCGCTCGTCCGAAAAGTAGCTTCCCAGACAGTAGCGCCGCAGAGTCCCCGCGCCCAGCACTGCGGAGGACAGTGGGGACCTTCGCCCTTAGGGATGCTGGGCGTGGAGAAGCCGAAATGTTAGCATCCTCGCCTGACAGCCAGGCGGTCCCGGCTCAAGCTGCGTTTCCCGACGGAGCCTGCCACAGCCGCCGACGGGGAAACCCGCGTTGGGGGACCCTGGAGGCGCCTTCAGAGCGCCTCGAATGCACACACCCTGTCTACCCGCCACCGGCAGTGACACACTCGTCACCAGATCACATTAACTGCAGACTTAGGGGCGCGGGCGAGCGCACAGATGGCGGGAGCTGCCCGGCGGCGCTGAGGTCTCCCAGCCTCCTGTCCTGTGCGCGAGCACTTTCACTCTTTTGGAGGGTGTAACATCTTGGTTAGAATCACCCCGACTCCGACTGCCTGTTCCAACTTTCACCAACTATTGGATTTGGAAAGGGGGGACAGCGCGGCAGGCGTCTCTGCTCAGCCCCGCTAAGGAAATGCGCGGCACAGCGGGCTCCGCCGCGGTGCTGCCTTCTTTCCCCGGGTTTACAGCCCGGCTGGTCCCCAGCCCGCGCAGAAAGCGGCTGCCGCGGCGCTGCGCAGTCCGCCACAGGGACACCGGCGCGCCCCGGGCTCCCGTGGGCACCGCCGCCGGCTCCAGTCCCGGGGCGAAGGCGACTTGAACTTCCTCTCCTCCAAGCGTGGCGGGCGGTTCGCTCTACCCGGGACACCTGGAGACTTGGCCTGACTGGGCAAGGGGTAATTTCTCCTGGAGGTGTCGGGACTTAGCATGGCCGGAGCGTGAATGCGGGATCGAGAGTCGTGGAAGACGTTCGTGGGCACTTTGGGGGCAAGAGGGCTGGCTGCCTTTAGCAGACAGGGACGTGAAATCACAAATCCCAGGGAGACTGGAATGTCTTCGTGGGGTGGCACCCTGGACAAGGTGTTTACCATCCCAGCAGGCGGACGCTCTGAAACAGTCAACTTTGGTGACCCGCAAAACTAGAGGCGGGTGGTCCCGGCCGCTGTCCGGAGGCGGGTCTCCTTTCCTCTCTTCTTCCGCGACTCCTTCTACTGCTCTTCCTCCTTCTTTTCTCTTTTTATTTCTTCTCTCCCCGCCTCGGTGCATCTGGCCCACTCTGCGAGCCGGGGCCCTTCTGCCTGTCCCCCCTCCCAGAGCTCCAGGCCGCTCGGCTCTCCCGGGCAGCGGCTCCTCGTTCCTCTCGCCGCCGCCACCATCTGGCCGCCGGGCTCCGGTTCTCCCGGAGCCACCCGGCAAGATGCGGAGGAGAGGCTGTCTCGGGCCGCGCGGCGGAAGCCCGGGAGAGGCGGGGAAGCCAGCTCCGCTCTGCTGGGGACCCGGCCGTCTCGCAGGAACAGGGGCTGAGCTGGAGCCTTTGGATGCTACTTTATTTTTTGTCCCAGAGAATGGACTGTGGGAACGGAGTGGGGGAGAAACACAAATGACCCAGGCAGTTTAGAAACTCCAGTGTTGGCTGCGGGGTACGTGTTCCCCGGACTGCAGTGACTTGCCCGCCCGAGGGGAAGCCCCGTCGTGCGGGACCAGCGCGACAGATGGGGTACAGAGAAAAGAAGAGAGATGGGGAGCAGGGGAGGGGGCACGCAGGAAGACAGAGAGACAGCAAGAGAGGTTGCGAGCGTAATAATTGTGCGGTTGTCTCTTTACCTCTGCGCCGCGACATTGGCGTCCACCACGCCGACATTCCGGACCCAGGACCTGACCGAATCCATCTCGGCGCCCAGCGATTTCTCTTTCAATGCTGGTCCTCTTCCTAAAGTATCTTGAATCCCAAACATTTAAAAAGTCGGATCCTTTACTGTCGCTTTAAAAATGAGTTACAAAAACACAGTCCTGCCTGTTCCCAACGTTGCCAGCAAACGTCTCCTCCAAAGCAATCCAAGAAAGGGGATCAAGTGCCGAAGTTTGGGTCTCTTTTGGAAAAAAAAAATAATAACAACCGGTCTTTTGCTTCACGCGCGATGTTCGGAGAGATGTAGTCAAACTTTGAGTTTTTATCCTCTGCAAGTTCAGATCTGCCGCCTCAGGCCCTCCACCCTAGGTCGCTCGCATCCTTCCAGCTGAAGAGAGGCATCCAGAAAGTGGTCGCAATTTAGAAGCATCACCTGTTCTGGGAGAAACAGGAGGAGATTGATAGCTGCCTAATGTCTTTCCTTCCTCCAGGTCCCCCTCCCTGCTCCTCCCCACCGTTCCAATTTAGAAAAAAAAATCCCCAACAGGATCAGTTGTAAAAGGAAGGGGAAGACCCGGAGCGGAGAAGAGGCGGTGGCAGCGAGCGCCGCGGAGCCAGGCTGCTGAAGCGCGCGGGCCCCATGAATGGGTTACTACGGCCGGGGCCGCGGGAGGCGGAGCCGCGGCCCAATAAGGAGCCTCATTTGCATGGACGCTCGGGATTGGCCGGCGCCGGGCAAGCCGGGCCGACGTCCTCCGGCGGCGCGCGCCACGTTCTGCGTTGCCGCGAGTCCGGGAGGTGAAAGGGGACAGAAAGCTGCGGGCATCGCGTCCTTGTCCGAACCCCGCGCGCGTGGCCTGCGCGGGCTGGGGGCGGGGGGTCCCCAAACCCGGCACTGACTCAGGGTAGCCGGGCCCTGCGGGCTGCGCTGGCTCGGCCTGGCCGCGGGAGCTGGAAGCCAGCGAGGATTTGCCTCTAGATGTAGGTTTTTGTAGTCTGCCGGTGGGCATGTTCATGCCCGGGGTTGGGATCTGTGTGCATGTCTGCGAAGAAGCGTTAAGTGTGACCACATATACTTTTGTTTTGTGCAAACGTTTCTCCCAGAGCACCCAGCTGCCTGAACGGCTCTCCCAAGTCTCCTGGGGTTCCCTGGTGACACAGATTTTGTGTGCAGTTTGCAAGTTGTTGGAGAAGAGGATGTATATGAAGGAGGTGGGGACCAGAGAGGCTCAAGTGCTGTTTAAATAAATACAGTGTCCGGCGAAAACGGTGGAGGAGTTAAGAAAAATACCCCCCGGCGGGCGCGAGCGGGAGTCGCACCCGTGTAGATGAGAGGCTGCTGACAGATCGTGGCTGGCTGAGAGCGAGAGTGTTGGGGCGCATCCCGGGAACCCCCCTTCTCCCTCCTCCCCAGTTCCCGAAGCCCCGGGGAACCGGGTGTAGTAGGGGGCAGCGGAGGGGTGGCGGAAACTTTGTCCCCCTCGCGCGGTGGCCGCGGTGCTGACCACGGGCTGGTGGCCGGGAGGCGGCAGCAGCTCCGCCAAACAGCTGAAACCCTAGACGGCTTTGTAACTACGCCGGGCAGCTCGCGGTGCCTATTAAAAATCCTCCTGGCTGGGTGTTATTTTCTTGCTTCTTCTTTTGTATTCTGATCTGTGCATAGATCTGCTGCTGAAATCTAGAACACCAGCGCGAAAACAGATTTGAAGACAATGAATGCAAATCTGTGCTCAAAGACCATCTGCCGTGGAGGAGACAATCAGCTGTTCCACAGTTCGAACGCCTGCACCCGAGTCTCCCGGCCTCATTACGCGTTTACGGAAGCCTGGATTACGTTCAGAAGACTTGCCCCCCCCCCCGTTAGGACTCAGATGTGCGTAGCACTTGACTCCCGACCCGATCCCTTAGGTGTAGGTGAGCGCTCACACATGAACTGCAAGAGTTTGCCGCTAGAGGACTCAGCATAGTGCGAGCCTTACAATTCGTTTGCCGGGGCGGATAGAAGCTTGCGCGCTCCGAGACTGTGGCTTTCCTAAGGAATCGGTGCGCCCCTCCATCCTCCATCTCACCTCAGGAGCAAACTGCGACGCCGAACAGTGCGGAGAGGGGGGGGATCGCGCTCTGGAAGCGCTGGTCTCTGCAGCGGAAATTCGCTAGAAAACTGACCCAGGGTGGGGGACAAGGGCCCTCTCAGCACAGATCTGGGGCAGAGGAACCCTGGTAGTTGATTTGGAGCAAGGTAGAGAAGGGGGAAAGTCTAGTCTCTGGTTTGTGTTGACAGTGGTACCCGACCCCCGGGCTCTAGCTGGGTCTTCCCCTTTGGACAAGAAGGGTTGAGGGGAGCCCACTGGGTATCAGAAAATGGGACAGGTGGGTTTTAAAAAACCAAGCCAGGATTTGTCCAAAGAAAGAAAGAGGGAGGGTGGGAAAGAAATTTGCAAGGGTGAAATTTACTACCCTGGTGTTCAACTTGGTAATTCTCTGTTATATGAGGCTTTACGGATAATTTCGAATCCTGCAAAAGCCAACCACCCAGAGTCTTCTACTCTGGCCTGCCCTTTTTATAAACCTCTCTGAACCCCAAGTAATCTCCAATTCACTTCCTCAGCTGGGGTCTGCTCCCAACAGGGCCAAGGCCTCGGGTCCCTCCGTGGAAAGTGTGGATCAGTGGGTGGGCCTTCCAAGACTTGCCCATGAGCTTGGTGGTTTTCCCCAAGGAGCCTTTGATTGGCTGCACCTCGCCCATGCCTGGGAAAGGTACCCACCACCCGGAGGGGCCGCCAGTCAGCAGTGGGCCTGGGCCAGGCCTGGGCCTGACCGGGGCAGTCTGCCCCCAGGCTCAAGTTGGCTTGGGTTAAAGGGCAGAGCCAAGGTCGGGGACGCCAGCTTTTCTCACCAGTAAACAGCTGCCACCCAAATTATGCCCCTCAGGAAGCTAATGAATCACTCCTTTCTCTCAGCTCCCTGCTGCCCTCCGCAGACCAGACCAGCGCTATGGTGCCACCCATCCAGTTCAGGGTCGGTGGAGCCCTGCTGGGAGGTAGTTTATGGGAACTGTGGCCCCAGAATTTTGACAGGTTAGAGCACCCAGCTCCCTCCGGTTCTTCGGGGGCTCTGGGGGTAAAGGCCAGCGTGCTGCTAGGGGTCCCCTGGATGGCTAGCCCGTATCCCCGAAGTTCTCTCTTGGCCAGGATAAAGTTCTCTGGCGAGTGTGGCCGGGTCGGGTGGGAGGGTGGCTTGGGCCTAGGCGGGTGGCGCTTAGCGTGCTGGGAGCATTTCTGCCAACCGAATTGGGTTTAATGACGTTTGTGTGCGTTTGGGGGAGGGCTGGCCACCGGCGCGGAGGAGCGCCGGTCACCTCTGGAGAGCACCGCGACTGTTGCGCCGGAGCGAGCGCTGCTCCCTCTCTATTGCCTCCGGCTACCCCCAACAACCCTCCTTTTCGAACCAGCAACATAAAACCCATCCCTAGCCGCATGGCGGCTGGGCGGGCGCAGCTGCGGCCCCAGGAAGCCTGGCCCAGCCGGGATGCCGAGCCCGCGCGCGCCCCTCGGCCTCGGGCTGGCGAGCTTCGTTCCGCCTCTCGCCGGGTGGAGAAGGATCCAAAGTGAACGCTATCACACTTCTTCAGGAAAATCTATTTACACAACACCGTAGTGTCGGTATTGGTGGTATGTTGTTCACCCTGTCCCCTTTTTAGTTTCCCCCTCCCCAAATGCCCATTTTGCACATCCTCGGGTCCCTGCAGTGTGTTGCCTCCTATTTGGGTTTAAGACCCTTTTGCTTGGTATCGTCCAATCCAGTTATCTTGGGCGTTGCGACTCTCCTCCAGGTCAGAGGTTTAAGATTTTTTCCTTAAATATTACTCTCTGGAAAGTGTTCCCATCTAGCAGGGCTCCTGCGTGAACTCAAAAGTGTTGGAACCTCCCCCCAAAAAGCCACCACCCCACCTCCAGAGAAGCACACCGGTGGCGCCTGGGTCCGCCCTGCCCTGAGCCTTGAGCTGGACTAGCGCCGGGGCAATTCGATGCACCGGGAAAGCCAGTTTTAAAAATGAAATAAGTGATGGTCGCTGTGGCCTTTCTTTGAACGAGAACTTTTCAGTTCGGATTATTTTGTTTTAAGCTGGAATCTTTTCTTTGGACTAGAAATAAATGGCTTTGTTCACTATTTCAGAGTCCTGCTGAGAACACTGAACCCGCCATTCATGTAATGATTTTTTAAATATCCAACTTCAGTAACTCCAGCCCCAAATTTGCAACTCTGGCATTTTTCTTCCAGAAGCTAGATTTCTGTCTTCTATCTATGCAAATTCCAGAGAGAGAGAGAGAGAGAGAGAGAGAAGAGAGGAAGAAAAGAAACTAAGTACTTTATTCATAAATGCAGGGCAAATATCTCATGAGGACTCCACAGTCTACACCAAGCAGTTCCCTTTTAAGACAGTTGGGTGACAAGTAGACTGGATTCTTGTTTTATTTTTACATAGCAAAGGAGATTTGAGCGGGAAAACAGCTATAAAATACTGCGGCTTAGTTGATCTTTTTTTCTAGACTCATGGTGCTGTGTCCAAGCCAGTCAGGTCATGGCATTGAATTTACCCAAAATGGATTGAAGGAGCCAGATTCGGCTCTTTCCCAACACTCAACAACTCCAGAAAGTCTCTTCCTCTTCGAGCTCTGTCTCTTACTCCTCTTGGTCCTCTCCAAGCCAAAGCAGAAAAGCGGAGAGGTCGCCAGAACAAATTCTCAGGGCGGCAGTGGCACTTGGAGCAAGGAGTGGCGCTTCTGCAGGGAGGTGTGCGTCTGGGTTCAGGTGGTCTGGAAAGAGAAGTGCCTAGAGTGCGGCTTCCTCTAAGGTGGGGAGCCAATTTCTCAGGTGGTGGGGTAGCGTGCCCCTCGAGACCCTGTGTGGGGACCATGCTGAAGTAAAGTGGCGGGCTGCAGCCCTTCCAAGAGCTCACACAGGAAGGTAGTAGCCACTCAACCGTCTCCTGCGATCTGGGGGCAAACTGCCCTGCATTAAGAGGCACTCACTGTCCAGAAAGGTAAGGCTGGAGAGGAAAGGACACAGGAACAGAGGCAGGGGTGGCGAGCCCTTCCTGGATAGCAGGCACTGCCGTCTTCACTCTCTTGCTCTTCACCTTGACAGCAACCATTCAAGTGGGATTTCTTTGACCCCTGTTTTACAGATAAGCAAAATAGGGATGGGAGATAACACCTTAGCCCCTTGGCTGATCAACAGGGAACAAACCCCTCCCTCTCCGTTCCAGGTCTCTAGGATGGCATGCAGAAGGCCTTCAGAAAGGGGGAAAAAGGTAAACGTGATTTTTTCATACCCCCCCAGTTTCTCGGCTCCTTTGATGGGGAAAGATAACCAAAGAGCTACTCTGAAGTGCCCCCCTTTTCCTGGTGGTCCCCGCCCCCAGCCAGCCGGCAGGGGAAAGCCCGCGGGACCTCCCAGCTCCCTCCTGGCTCGCAGCGGAGGTGTGAGCGATGTGTTGATTATTCACATTTTTTGCGGAGCGCACACTCCACCACGGCCCGCGCCGCCACAATTCACACGTACACTCACGTACACACTTGTACGCGCGCTCTCCCCTACCGGAGAGCGCACCGAGCACACAGCGCGGGGTGGGGGGCGCCCCCAGGGAGCTCCTTCCGCCTACGGGGTTGCGGTGATAAAAATCTCCCACTCATCCCTTCCGTAAACCACCTCTTTCTCCAAGCTCCCTAAACACACGCTTGGCTTCGGCATCCACTTTCTTCTCCATTCATACACTCGTCTTCCTAACTCCCCGCTCCAGGGAGGGGGGACAGCTAAAAACTATGGCACCAGCTAGAACTTCACTCCATTTGGCACTAGACGATCTCTTCACACACACACACACACACACACACACACACACCACCACCACCACCACCACCACCACCACCACCACCACCACCACCAACCACCTCCACCCACACCACACACCTCGGGTGGCAAGAGAGAAAATCAGAAGAAAACGTTTGGGTCAAAAGCGTGGTTTCATGTTCTCTTTAACATTATAAACTGGGCTTCTAAAGGAGAGATGTCCTCAAACTCTGCCCAAGGCCTAGAAAGCCACGTCTGGCTCCTGGGGCCCCACCTGCACCCCTGGACCTGGGCGGGGGCAGTGGGCCCAGGGTGGAGGAGACAGGGGATCCGCGGAATCCTCAGAGCCGACTGGGAAAACAGGGATCGCTTGCCTGGCTGGGCAGCTCCGTCCCACCGTCAACAACGGCGGCACAACTTCCACAGACTGGGTCACCCGGCTTGGGGTCACTGCGTCGGACGCTCTCAGGGGCCGGAAGCGCTTAGACGAGTGTTGCGTGCAATCCTGGCCTCGCTCCATAGGGGGCGCTGGGCTAAAAGCTGAGAAACCTTCACACCTCGGGCACTTTCCAGGTCTAAGTCAGGACAAGTTCGATGGTCCCCCTAGGATGGGGCGTAGATGGATGAAGAAGGAGGAGCTTTGCCAGGCCTGGGATTTGCAGACCCAGCTTGGAGCCTGGCAGTTGATCTGATTCCTCTGAGCCTCAGCTTCGGTGGTGGTAAGACGGACATATTTATGACCCAGAGCTTCACTTACCTGCCGGGTAAGAAGGTAGCTTAGGTGGAAGTATCCAGCACGTAGTAGGTATTCAATAAACGTGATTTCCTCTCCGCATCTGCATGTGTAAAATGAGCATGGCCACGTTTGCTGATTGGACTCACTGGGCCCTTGCGGGTCTCTTGCGGATGTTTTCTTCCCCTGGTCTGCGAGCTCTGGCGGCAGGAATTCTGACTTGCTTGTCTTTACAGCTCCCCGGCCTGGCACTTGGCACCGGTGCGCGCGCTGTGGGTGCTCAGTAATTAAAAAAAAAAAAAACTGGAATCGTGTCCAGCAAAGTACTTTGGAACCTGTTCAGTGCCCGCAGGTGTCAGAGGTGCCCGGGAGGCACCGAGCGGTGGGGACCTTTCCCTGGGAGGGAATACGACTTCCATGGACTCTGCGCTGGGTTTCAGCGCCGCAGCGGGCAGCTCGTCCCCGGAACTAGAGCGCGGCTCCGTGCGCCACCGCTGCGGCGGGCAGGCGTGCCGGCACCGTGGAACTCTCCAGAGAACGGAAGAAAACCGCCAGGAGCTCTGGAAAGGCCCTTCAGTTTGTGACCGAAGTTGGCGACAAGCACCAGTTAGTGGAGTCCCTCTCCGCCAGCGCCCTAGGCAGTCAGAGGCGCGGCTCTGCTGGAACCACCCGTCCCGGGAGAGAGGAGCTCCCGGAGCAGCGCTTTCCATAATCCGCTTTAAAGGAAGGAGGAGGACCGGAAGACCAGATGCTGGAGAACCCAGATAGAGCCAGCCAGGAGGTAGCAGAAAAGAGAAGGCAAAGGGGGAGACGTTCCAAAATCTTCCGGTTCCACAGGACTAAAGTTTCCTAGAAGCCCCTTTTTATTTGCACTCTTTATGCAAAGGCGATGCGTGTTTATTGCAGAAAATAGACATAAACAAAAATAGCAAGAGGAATTAACCATGGCCTCTGATTGTATCAACATAATTATCTATTGTTACTATTTGGGGAGACTTCCCCCCCCACCTTTCTTTTGTACATATTCCTATGTACTGTAAATGGGAGCATAGATTATGTGCTGATTGTAACCTTTTGGTCCACTTAATAAAGTAGATTTCCCCATGCCACTAAATATTTTCCTATAGTAACATTTACTATAATATTTCACTGTCCACACCATAAGTTAAGTAGTCAGCTAATGTCACACATTTAGGTTATTTCTAAATTCTTCACCATTATAAACAACACCTTGATGAACATCTTCGTAGCTATGGCTTTTCATGTAACTGTGATTCTTTCCTTAAGATAAAGTCCTAGACATAAATTACAACGACAAAGGCTGTGCGTGTTTTTAAGCCTTGGTACAGATTGACAAATTGTCCTTTTGAAAAAGATTTTTTTTTTTTTTTTGGTCTGGGGGATTGGACCCAAGGACATTCGCCCTCTGAGCTAGACCCCCAGCCCTATATTATTTTTTATTTTGAAATAGGGTCTCACTAAGTTGCTAAGGGTCTAACTAAGTAGCTGAGGTTGTTCTCAAACTTGTGATCCCCCTGTCTCAGCCTCCCAAGTACTGGGATTACAGGCATGCGCCACCACACCAGGCTTGAAAGACTAAATTTAAGCTGGTCAGGTTCAGTGACCAGTTCTTGGGAGGCTAAGACAGGAGGATTGCTGGCTTGAGGCCAGCACGAGGTCACTTAGTGAGGTCACTTAGTGATTCAAAATAAAAAATAAAATGGGCTGGGGCTATAGCTTGGAGGTAGAATGCCCCTGAGTACAATCTCCAGTAACACACACACACACACACACACACACACACACACACACACACACACACACACTAAATTTACATTCTCAACAGCACTACCTAAGACTGCCTTTTGCCCTCATCCCCAATCTTCCTCAATCCTTGAAGTTATTTTATTTCAAAAATTTGCCAACTTGATAGATTAGAAATCCTTTCATTTTTACTTTATTTATATTTTGTGAATTTCCGGTAAGGGGAAATTATTTTTCATACACTCTTTGGCCAGTGTACATCTTTGGGGAGTTGCAAGCTCTTATTTTATTAAGAACATGGAATTAGAATGTGTCATTGATGTGGCAAATATTTTCCCAAACTTGTTTGCCTTTCATTTTATTTGTGGTAATTTTGGTGGAAGATACTTAGGTGTATCGCATCTAGAATGTCTTCATCTGCAAGTAACAAAATAAGTGACTAACAGTTGATTAAGCAATGAAGACAGTTAGGCATATTTTCTCACACAGCAAGAAGACTGGAGGTAGATGGTCCCAGGTTGGTGCTGGGTTCATGGGCACCACAAACAAGCCTGGTTCTTTGGCTCTCTACCCCACCCACCTTTGCATGTTGAGTTTCAATCTCCTGTCCACTGTTTTCATGGTAGCAGAATGGCTGATGTAGCAAAAATCAGCACCTGTTCAAGGAGGGAAGGAAGAGGCACCAATGCCTCTGTCCTTTTGTAAAGCTAAGTAGGAACTTTTCCAGAAACAGCCCTTATGTCTCCTTTGCTATAATTGAGTCACACGGTCACCCATAGCCAGAGGGGTGTGGTGATCCTCCTGGGAAAGCAAGTATCCACCTTTGGATTCTCTGAGAGGCTCACAGATGGAGAGGCTCATAGATGGCAGTTCAGCTGGGCGTGACAGCACATACCTGTGATCCTAGTACTTGGGAGGCTGAGACAGGAGGATCACAGGTTCGAGGATAGTCTCAACAAGTAGCAAGACTCTCATCAACCTAGCAAGACCCTGGTTCAAAATATAAATAAAATAGGGCTGGGGGTGTAGCTTGGAGGTAGAATGCCCCTGGGTTCAATCCCCAGTAACCCCCCCCCCACACACACACACAAAAAAAAAAGAAAGAAAGAAGAATGGATGGCAGTTCCTGTGAGCAACCAATCAAATCCACACACCAAAAAAAGCCTACAATTAGCATGTAGTTAAATCCACCCATGTTTACCTCCTGTTGTCTCATTTGCAGGCAATCCTTCCATATTCCAAGATAAACTAAGTATTGGCTTATATTTTCTTTTTACATTACATTTTTTGCCGTGAATAGTTTTTTTTTCTTTATGGTCTTTGTTCCATTTTCAACAATGAGTACCAAATTGTAGAAGCTAATTTAAATAGTTTAGTCATAGATACATAGAAATATTCAATTAATTCATTCTTTTATTCAAAATCTATCTGCTGTTTATATACCAACTATATGCCATCTGGAATTTATTTTGGCTTACGTTAAGAGGTAAAAACAAACTGCTGTCACCAAATTGTTAATTGTACTAAAAGCATTTATTAAATAGTACATGATTTCCTCCAAAATGTACAATGTCTGGTTATATTGAACTATGCGTATGTAGTTCCTAAACATTGAGATCTTAAGGTCAGAATTTGAAATTTATGATTCGTTTTAAAAATAGGAAAACCACATATTCCTCAGTTTATGGAATTTTTAATGTCCCACAGTAAAACTTTATATTATTCCTCATATAGATTCAGGAAAATTTTTAAGTTATTGCTACATAGTCTGTGAATATATTTTTATTATAGTCCCTAACCAATTATTCCTGAAATATAGGGAAGTTGTTTGCTTATTACACACTTAGTCATCCTACTTAGCTCTGATTACTTGTAGTTTTTAAATTGATTCAGAGCTGGGCATGGTGACGCACGCCTGTAATCCTAGTACTTGGGAGACTGAGACAGGAGGTTTGCAGGTTCAAAACCAGCTTCAGCAACTTAGCAAGATCCTGTTTCAAAATAAAAAGGGCTGCAGATGTAGCCCAGAGGTAGAATGCTCCTGAGTTCAATCCTCAGTACACCTCTCCAATTGATTCAGACTTTTCAAATAGACAATTATATTACTTACTAAATGATAATTTGGTCTCTTTTTCCCAATAAATGCACCTAATTTATTTTACTTGTTTTATTGCATTGGCTTGGATCTCTAATATAATGGCAAATAGTAGAACCATTGGAGAAAAACTCATTTTATACCTGAATACTATAGATATTTTTGTAATGTGTCATTAATTATTGGTATTACATATTAAATAAGGATTTAAGTTACAAATAATTTTGAATACAATAGATATTGAATCGTATCAATTAGATTTTGAGTACTTATTTGGATGATTGAGTTTTCACCTCTTTCTATAATTATATATTATATTAATGCATCGACTAATGCTGACCTGTCCTTGCATTTCTATAATAAATCTAACATGGTCGATCATTTAATCATTTATTTATACACTGCAAATTTGTCAAGCACTCACCTTGCTAGGAACACTGTGGTAATGTCAAGTCCATGCCCTTGTATAGTTTATATTCTAGTGGGAAAGATGGTGATTGATCTGTGGTTTTCTCTTGTTCATCCCGTCTTTGCAGGTGTGTAATGTAGTTGATTGCTTGACAACCATAATATATTCTCACCCCCTCTTATGTTTCTTCCTGTCCTGGGGGTTAACTTTTTTGATGTTCTGTGGGTCATTCATGAAGGTCCTATTTGGAATTTTCCTCTCCAACGCAAGCTCCAAATTCCCTTTATAAAAATCCCTTTCTGTGTATGATGTTTACAACGGTTTATATTTCTGGCACCAAATTCCTAACTAGTACCTCAGGTTTGGGTACCAGGGTTATACAAGCTCTGCAAAAAGAATTTCTAGTCTTTCTTAATATGTTCAGGTTTACTTGAAATAGCATAGGATCCATACTTGCTTTAAATTAACTTTCCCATAAGAGTTTTCGCTAACTTATCTCATTTATTTGATGATTATTGATTTATTAAGGTTTTCTATTTCTTGTTGAGTATATTTGGGTAACTTTTGATTCTTATATAAAATTATATCACCAATATTTTAAAATGTATGACCATGGAGCTGTACCTGGCTTTCTGCTGTAACTTTAATTTTCTGTATCTGAAATCATCTCTTTTCTCATTCCCATTGTCGAACATTTGTGTTTTATGTTGTTTTGTCCTTATTCCTCAAGATTTTCCAGCTAACCTCCCATCCACAGTGCACCAGAAACTTGGTATTATCTGACTTCCTAATAGTTATAGCTTGCTGTTGCTTTAATGTGCATTTCTTTAATTGCTACTTCAGATATATTTTAGCCATTTGCGTCTCCCTCCAGGGAGCCACTTACTCCTGCATGGCTCAAGTTTCCATTGGATTTTCAACCCTGGAGGCTGTTGCTGCTTCTACAATCACTGTTGATTTTGCTGATTTGCAGTACCTTGTATGTTTAGTTGTTGACCCATTGTCAGTTTGTTGTTGTTGTTTTGTTTGTTTGTTTGTTTGTTTGTTTGTTCTTTGCGGTACTGGGGATTGAACCCAAGGGCATTCTACCTCTAAGCTACACCCCCAAACCTATTTTTTATTCTTTATTTTGAAACAGGGTCTCAGTAAGTTGTAGAGGGCCTCACTAAGTAGCTGAGGCTGGCCACAAACCTGTGATCCTCCTGTCTCCTGTCAGGCGTGCGCCACCATGCCTGGCTTTGAGCGACTTTTTGATAGATCCTACTGAGAGTAGAGGCACCTTCAGAAAAGATGTTGTCTTAAGAAGAGACTATTGATATTCACTTCATCCCTTCCTCGTATTTTTTCGCTAAACTTCTCTACCAGGAGAAGTCTGAAATGGCTAGCTCAGCACCATCTTCCTCTGTGGTAAGTCTGAAGTAAAACGCAGACATGGGGCTGCTCTCACCTTCTCGAGGTGGCCCGCGTTTTCCCTTGAACGTGTATCTCCCTTTTCTTGAATTAAACCTCTGTCTTTTCTCTGGGAAAAAAAAAAAAACTCAGATACGGGCTCATAATCATTTTTTTCAGAAAGGTTGCTTTAGCCAGGCGTGGTGGCACACACTTGTAATCCCAGTACTTGGGAGGCTGAGATAGGAGGATCGCAGGTTCGGGGCCAGCCTCAGCTACTTAGTGAGGCCCTCCGCAACTTAGTGAGACCCTGTTTCAAAATAAAGAATAAAAAATAGGGCTGGGAGTATAGCTCAGAATGCCTTCAATCCCCAGTACTGCAAAAATAAGAAAAAACAAAAGGTTGTTTTAATGACAGCCTATATGGCCTTCAGTTCTTCATTTAGATAATTTCTCAGTTGAACAATATCCCTCTTTAGGTAACTGTTTGGAAATGTCATGTGGATATTATCATTTTTTACAACAGCACTGACTCAATTAGAGTTCTGTTTCATCATAATCCCCAAGAATTGTTTAGAATCCTTCTGCAGAATCTTTAAGTATTAGCTCTCAGCGATTTCTCTTAGAGATAATGGTTGTTTAAAGTGTTATTTTTTCAGTAGTTCTACACTGGTTCATCAGATTGATTTCTCTCTTTTAATCTACCAATTTTCTTTTAATCTCTAAGGACTTTGCCAGCCCAGTGTTTGTTCTTCCAATGAGAAAGGATCAACTTGAAGATTTGGGATGAGCTACTTAAAATCTCCATGTTTCAGTTTCTTCATCTCTACAATTAGATATGGATGCATGTTTGCTACTTTTACTAGGTTTTCAGGACATGGGTATTGAGATGGAGTCTTCTATGAATTTTTTTTCAGATTCTCCAATCCTCAAAGAAGAAAGAAGAGAAACATTTAGAATTATTATACATTCTTCTTTCCCAGACATAAGCTCTGGTAGTCTTTGAAGATTAGGAAGGCAGCCACGGCTAGGGGCAGAAGTACTGAAGAGCTTGTCTTTATGTCTGAAAGGTTATAGTCATGCTCCTACGACAGCCCTGTGTGAACTGGGGCATTGACCTTTTGTTTTGGGGTCCTCTGCTCTCATTAGGACCAGCCTCCATGGTACCCAGACCATATTTAAGGTGTATCTCCAAACAGATGCATACTATATGTGTTTCAGCAGCTCCTTCATCCCGAAAAGCTCACCGCACCCAAAGAATGGCTCAGAGGCACAACTGGAACTGAGAGCTCCCCGTCCTCCCTCCTGCTCTGTGTTAGGATGCACCTGTGGGTGACTTCCACTGGTCCCAAGGTAGTTCTTCATGTGAGGAAAATGCATGAAATGAATGCCAAGGAAACACCTGTCTCGTGGACCCTTCTCCCCATCCAGTCGCAGTGGTAACGTATCTTGGAGAAATTCCTTGAATTTTATTGTCTGAGAGCAGCATCTCTCTCGCTCTTTCTCTGATTTCCAGCAATAATGGGGTTTCAGCAGGGATTTGGAGCATAGGCTCGGAGAATTGGAATCTCTTATTCAGTCATATTCCTGGCAATTAGTAAAAAAGTGGTCAGTGTAAAGAATATGTATGTGATGGAGAAAGGATGAATTAGTAGTATGATCACCTGATTTATAGTCCAAAATCAAGACCCCTTTATGAAAGGGGATATTGGCCAGTTGGGTCACCAGGTTAATAGGAGTAAAATACAACTGTCCCCAGAAAACCAGGATATGTGATCACCCTGTGCATAAGGGAAATGGGAAAGAAAAAAGAAAGAAAGAGAGAGAGAGAGAGGGAGGGAGGGAGGGAGGGAGGAAGGAAGGAAAGAAGGAAGGAAGGAAGGAAGGAAGGAAGGAAGGAAGGAAGGAAGGAAAGGAGAAAGATGAGAGGTGGAAGAGTGAAAGAATGCTAGAGAAAATAACATACCTGGGTTTGCTGGGAAGCCAACTCTGAGACAGGGATTGACATGTGGGGAGTTAACTGAGAGATGCTCTTGCCAGCAGTAAATAAGAGGGAGTAAAAGAGTAAGAGAGGGAAGTTAACTGTGACACACCACGGGCAACTCTGAAGCTGGGATGGCCCTCCAGAAGTATCCCAAATCAAGACCAGCATCCTGAGTCTTTGCCCTTCTGGTCACAGGAGGTGTGCTGACCACGAGAAGGTGACCTGGCCCTGGAGAGGCAGCTCCCTTCCACGGAGACCGACTCCCTCAGGGGTCCACGGCAGACCTTGCACACCCAGCACGCCAAGCAGCTGGAGGAATGAATGCTTGGGTCCTAAGGGTGGATCAGTGTCCACTACACACCACAGTGTCCACTACAGCTGCCTCCGAGCCACTCAATCACCTTCTCCATTGCTGGAAAAATTCTTGCAGGATTCTGCAATCTGGCTTCATTTTTTAAGGAAACTCAACCAAAAGAAGGTCAGTAGGACAAACTCTAGCCCTGCTGCTAGAGATGGTGTCAAGGTCACAGCTGACACCCGTCATCTCCCTCCTCTATAGCCCATTCCGGATCCCCCCACCCCCAAAGAGCATTTCTCCTGATCAGGGTGACTTACCTGGTGGGTGACGCAGAACCTCTTCCATGAGAAGTTTGAGTCTGGCAACCAGGCTCATGGGCTCTGGCTTTTGGACGTTTCCATTTGCCATCAGAATTGGGCAGAGTAGCAGCAAGAACTCACCCGCTGGATCACTGGGAAGCCAAACGCTCCTCCCCCATTACGGCAGAGCAGCCCCACTTGCTCCCAACGAGAGGATCAACTCCCCCAACGGGGAGGGTGAGTCCTTTCTTTGGCTGCTGGTCTCTCTGCAACCAGGAGCCCCAAAATGGTCTAGCAATAGCCAGAGTGTAAAGTTTAAAGGGGCACCCTCATCATGGAGGGATACCCCCATGACACCAGGACTTGTAGGCCCACCAAGAGTTGTAGAGAAAAGAAGCATGGGGTCCTTATGTGAGTCACAAGAATGAAGAAAATGGTGGCACTTCTACTGTTACAACATACTCCCCAGCCCTACATATTGGGGACACAGCAGTACCGCATGGCCTTTGGTCAGGGCTCCGCTGAGATACCCCCTGAAGGCCGGCAACTCGATCGCTCCATCAGGCCAAAGTCCCTGGGCGTTGGGATATATGGTAGAGCCAGTTGCTCGTGTGTTCACTGCCACGTCTCCTTGGTGGGAAAGTGGGTCCCGTGGTCTGATGTGATTCTTTGTAGGATCCCAAGTTGGTGGATCGATTCTCCATAAGCAATCAAAGAATTTTTCTGGCTTTCACGCTGCAGGCAAGAAAAGGCAAACCCCGTCCCGTCAAGATGAACCCCGGCCACTCGCCACCAGGGGCAGGCTGTGCTGCTCCAGGGCTGCCACTGGCCTGGGGGCGCAGTACTGGTCTCTGTCGCGGCAGGTTGGACACTTGGCAGCCGCAGCAGCTAGATGGCCTTTGTGAGCGGGTGCTCTCGCCATTGTAGCTCTCGCCATGGCTACGCTGTCTGTGCATTGTGTCAGCACTGGTGGCGGAATCCAGAGGCTGGCCAATGACAGAGGCCGACTGTGCCATTATGTCAGCTTGGATGCTAAGTGCCTCCTTCCCGGAAGACGATCTCTGGAATGATGCAGAATCTTCACACCTTGCGCGCACCCCAACGGCCCGGCCATTGCTTCTTCCCCAGGCCCTTTGATCCCCAATCCTCCTCTCTCCAACCTTCCAACAAACCGGTCATTTCCTTTTGCCCACCAGTCCATATATATTCTTATTTTAAGGACCTCCCTTTTTGTCCACACAAAATGATACCTAGGTGTACTGCCCAAAGCATTTCCCATTGAGAGGATGTCCCCGGTCACAGTTGTTCTGAGTGGGGTCAGGGTGCAGCTGCAGTCCATTTTTGACTGGTACCACACACCTGGTGCCCATCTGAGAGGAACACCTGGCCTTCTTCCTCCTCCATCAACTGGTCATAAGGAACCACCCAACCCCGCGCAGCCAAAGGTGTGAGCTCAGCAGGGGCACCGGTGCAGAAACAGTGGTGGTTCTGTGGAAATCTGGAGCCTTGGGCCACAGCCGAGCACAGTCACCATGCCTGGCTTAGGGACTCTTCTGGGGACCCTTCCTCTTCTTCAGTCAGTAGGTTCCAGGTCTGTAAACTGGCTCGGGTCTGGACTGAACAAGGAAGGAATCAGGTCTTTGATCTTAATGGCCGCTCTCAGCATCTGGCTGCCTCTCCTTGGTCTGTGTTTACTCCGTAGGTTGAGCAGTACCCTTGCTGGTTACTTCTCTGTCTTTCTCTCAGAGATGCTCCTAGCAAGGTCAGGGATTTCAGGGCAGATGGAGGAGAAAGACATGACCACCAGGTGGCAGTAGCACGCAGTGAGCTCCATTTGGACAGGCTTGTATGCAAGATGTCCCTCCAGGATGAGACCTTCCAGAAACAGGGGGCCACCCTTCAGAAGGGCTCCTCTGGAAAGATGGCAAGAGAACTGCTGTGGTACCTCAGTACCCAGGTGACATCCCTGAGCAGCTGGGCAGGGAGTCTCTTTGTCACAGCACTAAGCGCAGCCATGGCTTTGGGGCCCTTCAACACCCCAGGGCTTATGGTACCTATTCCTGGACAGTGTTGGGTAGAGATGTTTGAAAGGGTCCACAGAGCAGGTAGACTGTAAATATTTTTAAATCTACTTATTTGGGCTATATTTAAAGCAATTAGATGCCTTGCATTTTTTCTAGTTTGGTTCTAGTGGGTTTTTTGAGTTAAGGGTTCCAGCCTGCTATGAAGAAGTAAACACAGGGCCAGTATGCGGGGTCACCTTGGCTCACTGAGAACAGTGTCGTGTTCTGTTAACCATCTCTGTAGTGCCCCCCCCCGTCAGACCAGCTGGCTGCCCCCACACTTGCTGCTCAGTGTGATCATCGCCTCCCCACAGCCTCCACCTGGCCTCTGTTAAGAGGGACCCATCATCATTACCATGGAAGCCCAGTCGGGCAGCCTCTCCTGGCCGTCAGAGGTCGGCCACCTCTGAATGTCTCCATGGATTACCAGCTCATTTCTCAGTGACTAGTGAACGGAACGCCCTCCAGCTTCTCCCGAGGGACATAGCTGGCAGGTGAGTTTTCCAGCCTTGCACAGCATGGCCACGTGGCTGGCATCTGTGAGTCCTTCTACTGCTTTCCATGGCGATTCTGATAGTGACAACTCATCTGGTGGTCAGCCATCACCTTAGACAAGCTTCTCTAAGTGCATTGCCAACATCTCCTGGGGTCGCGAAGTCCCAGTGTCCCAGGGTCCTTGCCAAAGTATGAGTACTGTGGTGTAAACTCACCTTTTCCTAACTTCACGCTCCACCCCCTGGAGCTAGCACCCTCAGGATCCGTCACCCTGCACACATCCCTGGCTCTTGCTAGTGTGCGTTGACTAGGGTCTGCAGCTGCTTTAGGGCACGGTCCTTTTCCCCTCCTAGTGGGCCCAGTGCTTCCCTGGCCAGGTGACACTGGGACCTTACTTTAGGTACCAGCCCAATGTGCAGGACAGACGGTGGGACTCCATCCTGAGAGCGGTGTGGTTTATCTTGAAGGGTTTAGGGTCTGGGCACTGTGGAAATGCAGAGTGCTGGTCTATACAGGGAGGAGCGGGCCCGTTCAGGCCCACCAATGTTCAAGGAACTTTGGGACAGTCAAGATGTCCAAGAGTAGATGTCACTATCGCATCCCTCAGGATCCCACTCCTGCCTGATCAAGACCCTGGCTTCTGGAGCTGTGATAATTCAGTCTCTGGCTGCTGACCCTTAGCCCATTCTGTCGTCTGCAGGAAATGAGTGTCTCTCTGCTTGCTGGCAGGGAGGCCCCGTGGATTTCACACACAGCCCATAGCTGGTGTGGTTCTTTCTGCTGCTTGAGCATGGCCATGCGTTTCTTGGGAACAGCTGGAAGGGGGTGGAAAGGGCAGCGGTGGGTGGTGCAGGGAACCTTCTTATTCTTACAGATGAAGAGCTCGGATTGGCTCTCAGCTTCATAGAACCACTGCCCGCAATCCTCACTCAGTGAGTTCCTGTGGGCAGAGTAGAGGAACGTGGCAGGTGTGCCAACTCCACACTTTAGTGCTGTCTGAGGACCCGGTTCTCCAAGGTAGTACACTGCTGGGAACCGTATCTTGGCAAGAGAGAATTGGAGACATGAGTGTGAAGGTCTCTCCTCCCCTCTTCTCCCTTCTCTCCTCTCCTAGCCTGTTCTTGGAGATGGATTGCCTCAGCCTCTCATGGTCTCCTCAAAGCATCAATTGCCCTTGGCAACAGGGATCCACTTCTGTGGGACTTATAATGAGCGCTACCCTGGTTGTTGTGGCTGAGTATTTGTGCCCCTCCCCCATCTGTATGTTGAAGCTCTAACCTCCAATGTGTAGATGGGGCTTTGGGGAGGTAATTAGGTTTAGATGAGGTCATGAGAGTGGACTCCTCATTCCTTTTGATGATGACCCTTTTAAAAAAGAAACCAGAGAGCTCTACCCCGGCCACCAGCATGAGAGGACACAGCAAGTAGGTGGCCATCTATAAACCACCAGGAAAGCCCTCACCAGAAACTGCCCTTGCGATACCCGCTCTTGGACTTCTCCCTCCAGGCTGGGAAAAATAAATGTCTGGGGCTTAAGCCACCCAGTCTAGGGGATTTTGCTATCGAAGCCCAAGCAAATGAAGACACTCATTCATCTCAAAGGCCTAAGTTCTGTCACCCACCAGTAATATTTTCTCCCACTATTTTTACTGCCAGTGAAAGGTTTTGGGTTTTTTTTTTTTTTTTTGGTGGTACTGGGGATTGAACCCAGGGGTATTCTACCTCCAGGCTACACCCCAAGCCCTATTTTTTATTATTTTGAAACAGGGTCTCACTAAGTTGCGGAGGGCCTAAGTAGCTGAGGCTAGCCGCGAACCTGCGATCCTCCGGTCTCAGCCTCCTAAGTACTGGGATTATAAGAAAGTTTTAACAATTGTACAGCTGCCACATGATAGAGGTTCTCCCTACTCTACCAGCCACCTTCCAGCAGGTGATCCATCTCCAAGAACAGGAGAAAAGAGGGGAGAAGAGGGGAGGAGAGACCTTCACACTCATGTCTCCAATTCTCTCTTGCAAAGATACGGTTCCCAGCAGTGTACTACCTTGGAGAACCAGGTCCTCAGACAGCACTAAAGTGTGGAGTTGGCACACCTGCCACGTTCCTCTACTCTGCCCACAGGAACTCACTGAGTGAGGATTGCGGGCAGTGGTTCTATGAAGCTGAGAGCCAATCTGAGCTCTTCATCTGTAAGAATAAGAAGGTTCCCTGCACCACCCACCGCTGCCCTTTCCACCCCCTTCCAGCTGTTCCCAAGAAACGCATGGCCATGCTCAACGGAAAGAACCACTTCTCTGATTCCTACTTGTTAAGTAACCAAGAAGAATGGGTGGGACTGCAGAGCATAGAACAATGAGAACACACTTAACTTGCACATGGGTTGTGGGTTCTAATGTTGCCAAAGAGCTTTCTCATCAATTATCCCATATTTGACTTTACAACGTCCATGCAAGTTATAGAAAATCACTCCTATTTGTTTGTTTATTAATGCTGGGAATTGAATCCAGGGCTTTTGAGTGTGCTAAGCACACAGCTCTACCATTGAGCTATGTGCCCAGTCCTGATTACTCCCATTTGGTAAGCAAGAAACTGAGTCATAAAAAAGTTAAAGGGGTATGTCAAGACTAAACAACTAGCAGGACAGGACTAGGCTTATAAAGTTGGACTTTTTACTTTTTGATCAGTAATTATGTAGACCCACAAGGGGCCAGAAATTTTACGTTATCAAATAATAGCTTCTGGGATTTATGTCAAAATGTTTGTGCTTTCCATCGACTTAGTAGATGTCAGCTAGGAAGATAAGAGAGGACTGAGGGCTTTTTCTAAGTCTGTCATTCACTAAAGATATATTTGATGTTTAAAAGACATATCCAAGTCAGTTTTTATATCTAAACATTAATAAGCTTACGTGTGTACGTGTGTGTGTGTGTGTGTGTGTGTGTGTGTGTGAGAGAGAGAGAGAGAGAGAGAGAGAGAGAGAGAGAGTATGGTACTGGGGATTGAACCCAGGGGCATTCTACCTCCAAACTACATCCTCAGTCCTATTTTGTTTCATTTTGAAACAAGGTCTCGCTGAGTTGCTGAGGGTCTTGCTAAGTTGCTGAGAATGGCCTCCAACCTGTGATCCTCCTGTCTCAGCCTCCCAAGTACTGGGATTACAGGCATGCACCACCACACCTGGTTATTAATAAGCTTGTAAAAGCCCTATGTGCCCAATTTTTGTGTATAACAAATATTACTAACACTGTGATTTAAAACGGGCAGTGGGGGAACTCTCAATTGCGTAGTCAACGGTGCTGTTATTTGTGCTGCTCTCCCCACTGCTCTGTGTAAACAAAAGAGAAAATGTGGTCATTAGGAGTCCACAGACTCTACCAATATATTTCAAGCCTTTTCCAATGGTAATGAAGAAAGCCAGGATTCCCTCAAACTGCCCCAGCTGATTTGATTGCATAATAACCAACAGCCAAAAGAAACACTATTTTGTTCCAGAGTGGATTAGGGAGAAGACTCCTCTCAAGGCAAGCATGCAAAGAAACCCTGGCCCACGATCATGTCCCAGATGAAATAGAGAAGTGGCACAGACCTATTTTAACCACAATTGAAAACACGAGTCCTATCTCTCTTCTCCACGGCATCCTGTAGCAACAGTGATGATTCTGGCAAAAACGTAAAGTTCACAGGCAGCCACATTGCAATCAGAACCTTTGGCAGAATAGTTGGCATGGATAGATTGGGCAACAGATGCCCAAATCTGAGAGAGGAGATTGGATGGGATGGTAATCATTTTAGACAGCCATCCCTTGGTATTTATGGAACCAGCCTAAAAGAACCAAAAGTCCATGAGAGTTAAATTAAAAGTTTGATCACTACATTTAGTAATGGTAAAAATCAAGATGGCAGCCAGGATAGTAAGACCATCATGCCCACAAAGCCACAATTTGGGATTTAATCCTTTGCTGCACCTAGCAGCTCTCTTTTCCTCTAATATGGCTCACATAACGTCAACCCTTCTGCTATGGGTTGGGTTTGGAATATTCCCCCAAAGGTTCATGTGTTGAAAACATGTGCTCAGTACAACAATATTCAGAGGTGAAATAATCAAATTGGGCTCTAATCTCATCAATGGATAAAGCCACTGAAGGATTCATAGTTCGAATGGATTTACTGGGTGGCAACTTAGAAAGGATCGCTGATTTCTCAGCGATCGCTGGTGTGGCTAGAGGAGAGAGGTCACTGGGGGTATGGCCTTGGGGACTCTATCTATCCCTGGTCATCTCCTGTTTCTCTGCTTCCTGCTGCCACGGAGCTGAGCTCAGCTTTCCTCCACCACGCTGTGCCACCATGACGTCTGCCATGAAGCTGGCCAGCTAAGGACTGTACCTCTGAAACAGTGAGCCAAATAAACTTTTCCTCCTCTACATTGTTCATGTCAGGTATTTTGGTCACGGCAACGAGAAAAACTGACTAAAACACCTTCCCCTGAACTAAAAATGCCCAAGGGTCTGCACAAGAGGTTGCAGGTAAGTCAAGGCAAATCCATCAGGGTAGATATCCTACTTGCGAGACATCTTCCCATGCAGGAAGCAGAGATCTGCATTTGAATATTTTATACCTATTATGGGTAAAGACTATATAGAGAACTCCCCTGCTGATCCACAAGGTGGGAAGGAAGCCAAGAGCGAGAGTGGCCACTGCATACCAAGGGGCAATGCGTGGGTAAGCCGTGCTGCCCCCTCTGATAGTCCTCGCCCCTCTGTGGCTCTGAGCACTTGAAGCTGGCTACTGGGACTGAGCGCTAGTGCATCTGAGAAACAGGATTTTCAATTTCATTTCATGTTCATCCATTTAAATGTAAATACCCACCAGTGGTGGAACAGCACTGAATTAGAAAAAGAGAAATAACAGAACCAACAGCGTAGTTAAGATTTCTCAGCGATCGCTGGTGTCTAGTTTCTCATTTGATTCTCATAACAGTGCACATTGGGTGGGGTGAGCAGGGGACGCTCCCTGCATTTTAAGCAGACATAAAAAAGATAAACTGACCCATTTAGAGCCATTAGGTAGTTTATGAGAGGAGCATGCCGCCAACTCACAATTTCTGACAACAGCTCAGAGCTTGGTCCACGATATCTGTATAATAATGATGACAATAATACATTAACGACATAATTAATGTTATGGGCTGCTTGGTACGTGCAGGAAGCTCTTCACATCTGTTGCTCCGTACACCCCAACAGTGTGCACACTCCGGCACGCAGAGAAAACGATTCCACAGATCAGACACGCAGGTAGACTGAGGTGAACTTGCCCCCTCCTGCCTGCCCTCGGAGACAACCCATTACACTCAATTTACATCTTATAATTGAGATAAAAATAAAACGCCGAGGAATAGGGGAGAGAGCAAATGCTGACTGTGTATAAAACTTCCAACTGTTTCCCGAGAAACTTTTTAAGGGTGATCACTTCCGTTCTTGATGTCTCCTGTAAAAGAGAGATTTGGGTCACCTGAATAGGTGACAAACATGTTAAACCATTCAAAAATGTACAAGAGTTGAAATTCTGATTTAAAGAAATTCTATTTAAAGACTCTACATGGTCTTCCATCGGCAAATATAACATTAAAATTGTGGAAATGATATTGGTATTTGCATCCAATTAATTTTTTTCTAGCCAATATTTCAGTGGGATGTTAGAGCAGTCACCCTGCAGCTAGCTTAGATGCCACTGAAAAAGGGGGCCACCAGCCACAGACAGGGGAGAAGAATCTCGCCGAAGGCAGAGACCTGGAATCTCACCTGGAGCTGGGCACACCAGCAACACCTGTATCCTCTGAGCACACATGTACATATATGTACAACACAATACATGTGTCTGCACACACATACACACAAGTACAGATATACACAACACAATGTATGTCTGTACATGCATACACATATGTGCATGTGCACATACTTATATGCATGTCCATACACACATCCACAGTGCACAGGAAGGCTCGCAGGTGCAGGCCAGCCCTCTGCAGGGGGTCGTGGTGACCTGGGTCCGCACTCCGCAGCACTCAGCGCTTTCTCTAACTGTTATTCTCCATACAAAAACAAACTCCAGGCCAAGTCGGCCATTCTCTCAAGTCTTACAGGCAGCTTCCGTCTGGGTTGTTGAGCAAACTCTCACTCGACAGAAGGCAAGGGTGAGAGGCTGCTGGCATGTCCCCCGTGAATGCCGCAGAGCCCTGAGCGTGGGTCGTGGGCCCTCGCCACCCTGTCCCTCCCTGCATGGTCCCTGGTGAGGAGCCCTCTGCGCAGCCTGCACAGCAGGGGAGGACACAGGGTGCGCCTCCCCTCCCTCCTCCAGGCAGCTCCGTCCTCCCCTGGCTGCCTGAACTGCAGCCTTTGGGAACAAAGACTTGTCTGCCCGCATTTTATTAGGGACACCTCCTGTGCTAACTCCCTGAGACAGGTCAACGCTATTAACCCCAGTTTACAGGGAGGAGCCAGCCCCAGAGAGGTCAAACGCTTCTCTCCAGGTCACCCAGCATGTGCAGGCAGAGGTAATTAGCTTCAGCTTGTCTTTTGGGCCAAGACATAAGGAGGATTTGTGATGCAGGACTCCAGGAGGCCCCTCTAAGGTCTTGGAAGAAGACTTGAGGAAGCCAGAGATGGACATGGATGGCATCCAGAATCTTCACTGCTGCGGGATGCTCACCCCGCATCCCGTCACGCCTGCCTCCAGCAGTACTGCCTTCCTTCCGCTCCGGAGAACTTCCAGCGCGATGCTACAGGATATCAAAGGGGCGACAGGGGTGGGGGAGAACTCCAACTGCTCAAATGTCCTGGGTTGTGGTTTATCAAGAACTTCTGGTACTTGGGAGGCTGAGACAGGAGGATCACAGGTTTGAGGCCAGCCTCGGCAACTTAGCAAGACCCTCAGCAATTTAGCGAGACCCTGTTTCAAAATAAAAAATGAAAAGGGCTGGGGGTACAGCTTGGAGCTAGAAAGCGCCTGGGTTCAATCCCCAGTACCACAAAAAGAACTTCTGTAGCCATGGGGCCCTCTGGTGTCGTCAGCCAGGATGGGAAGGCAGTGCAGAGAAAAAATGGATTACATTCTGCCCTGATTTTTCTAACAGTGCGAGGTGCACGGGTCCCCCAGCTGAGTCACTTGTCATGCCAGCAAAGTGTGGGAGCTGCACTGCGTGCTGCCGGCCCCTTCTCATCGTGTCCAACACTTTGCACATGGCCGGACCTAAACAAGAGGCTTGTAGCAACTAGTGGAAAGGAAATAAAAGAAGACCAGGCTGAGACATGCAAGCCGGGAAAACACAAAAACCAATATCTACAAACAGCTAAACAGCTCAGAGACGGGGCCCTGGGCCGCATCCCGTGTTCCCGCCTGGCTCTCCCAGGGAGGCTGAGGGCTGGCACTGCGGTGAGCGCACGCGGGTGACAGGCGTCCTGGGAAGGAGCCCAGGCCCTTGGTGAGCGCCGCCGAGCTTGTGAATTTCGGCTGCCAAAGGCTGCACGTTTGCCAAATCCAACTTGCCCTTGCCAGTTGGGAGGTTCCCGAGAATAGAGAGATGCATGATTCGCGGCTTCTCCATGTGCATCGGAGGGGGCCCTCGGGAAGGTCGTCCATCAGCTGGGAGCTTCAATATCTTCTACTCAAAGCACCATCCTTCCTCAGCCTCCAGGACTTCCTTCCCAGGCCGTCCCCTTGGGCACATCTTTACCCAGCTGCATAAGGGTACCGAAGACCAGCGGGCGGGCTGGGGGCGGGAGAGCATGGGTGCATCCTCCATCCCTCTCGTCCTTTGGCTCCTCTAGCCTCCCATCCCTGCTCTTCCCTCTGCACTAGTCTGCTGTGACTCCCTGCATCAAGTACCACACACTAGGAGGGCCGCAAGGACACACACCAACTGTCTCACAGTCTGGGGGCTAGAACCCAAGACCAAGGTGTGGGCGGAGTCAGTTTCTCTGGGGCTGTCCCCAGCTTGCAGACGGCTGCCGAGTCCTCACGGTCTTTCCTTCAGAGTGCACATCCCCGGCGTCTCTTGCATGTGCACATCTCCTCTTCTTATAAGGACACCAGTCAGACTGGGTGAGAGCCCACCCTGAGGATCCCATGTTAACTTAATCACCTCTTTTTGGTGCTGGGGATTGAACCCAGGGGCATTCTACCTCTAAGCTACACCCCCAGCACCATTTTATTTTTTGTTTGTTTGTTTTCAATCAGAGTCTCACTAGGTTGCTAAGGGTCTCACTAGGTTGCTGAGGCTGGTCTCTAACCTGTGATCCTCCTGTCTCAGCCTCCCAAATACTGGGATTACAAGCATGGGCCACTGCACCTAGCTCCCTTTACCCTGGTTTTAAGAACTTATATAACATGGAAGCCCACCTTACCCAATGCGTGCCTGTGGTTAGAGGAGTCTCCTGCATGCTGGCAGGCATGGAGCACACAGCAGGCAGCATGGGTCTGAAGCCCGCCCGGCCTCTTTCTGGTGACATGACTCGGCTACTTGAATGCTCTCAACCTCAATTTCCTCCCATGTGCAATGGCGATGATGGGGCTGGGCATTTTGATCCATCCCTCAACTTCTGCACCATCTTGGTTGGTAAGTGTGAGCCGGCAGATCTCAAGAGTGCAGCCCCAAGACCAGCAGCAGCCGCATCACCAGGAACTTCATAGAAATTCAGAATGTGGGGCCATCCCAGACCTCCTGCATCTGACGCTCTGGGGCGGCAGTCTGACATCGTGAGCCCTCCAGGGGATCCTGACATGGTCCCGAGAACCACAGCTCTAGGCTGACGCTGGGTCCGTCCCACTGCAAGAAAATGGTAGAACAGATGAGACCAGCAGCAACTGCTCAGGGGAAAAGTCTCTGTGTCTTCCAGGCAGAAGCTTCTGGGCTCTCAGGAGAAAGCCCTGGGCGGTGGCCTCCCCGTTTCGTGGAGTGTGAGAGGGCTGTGCTACAATCACTGAGAAGCCTGGGTGCCCCGGGCCGAACTGGGAGGCGCGCTGAGCTGAGACGCCCCCCTCTCCAGCACACCAACGTCCAGGCTCCCTCTTCCTCCAGCCAGAAAAGGCTGGAAAGTTCTCAGCCACGCTGACAGGTTTCTGTGGCTTACAGGGTGGCTGGGAGGAGAGACTTCACACATAGCACTGGGTGCAAATCTGATGCGTGGAAGCACGTGGTACCTGCCCGCCGTGGTCCCCGGTATTGTCTCCATCGTTGCTGTGAAATACGTGACAAGCACAGTACAACCAACGGCGTCTTGGCCAATTCTAATCCCCCCGCCATGGGCACACTGTCGCATGCCTGGGTTCTCTAAATTCCAGCTTCTTCTTTTATTTTCCTTTTGGCTTTATTTTTATTTTTTTATGTCTTGTGGTAATGAGGGTTGAACCCAGGGGCATTTTACCTCTGAGCTCCACCCCCAGCTCTATTTTATTTTTATTTGTTTACTTATTTATTTATTGGTACTGGGGATTGGACCCAGAGGCATTCTACTTCCAAGCTACACCCCCAATCCAATTTTATTTCTTTATGTGGAAACAGGGTCTCACTAGGGTTCTGAGAGCCTCACTAAGTAGCTGAGGCTGAATTTGAACCTGCGATCCTCCTGTCTCAGCCTCCCAAGGACTAGAATTACAAGCGTGGACCATCACACCCAGCTTATTTCTTATTTTGAAACAGGGTCTTGCTGTGTTGCTGAGGCTGGCCTTGAACCTGCAATCCTCCTGTCTCTGCCTCCTAAATACTGGGATTACAGGTGTGTGCCACCATGCCCAGCTTTTATTTTATTTTTAATTGACAAATAATGATCGTATGTATTTATGGGGCACAATGTGATGTTTCGATACATGTGCACCTTGTAGAATGATTGAAGCAGCTAATTAGCATATCCATCACCTCAAACATCATTTCTTTGTGGTGAGAACATTTAAAATCCTCTCTTAAACTGGGCATGGTGGCGCACGCTTGTAATCCCAGTACTTGGGAGGCAGAGACCAGAGGATCGGGGTTCGCGGCCAGACTCAGCTACTTAGGCCCTCTGCAACTTCATGAGACCCGGTTTCAAAATAAAAGATAAAAAATAGGGCCGGGGGTGTAGCTTGGAGGTAGAATGCCCCTGGATTCAATCCTTGGTACCGCAAAAAAAAAAAAAAAAAAAAAAAATCCTCTCTTAGCCGGGCGTCGTGGCGCACGCTTGTAATCCCAGTACTTGAGAAGCGGAGACAAGTAGCTTGCGGCCAGCCTCAGCTACTTAGTGAGGCCCTCTGCAACTTACTGAGACCCTGTTTCAAAATAAAGAATTTAAAAAATAGGGCAGGGGGTGGAGCTCAGAGGTAGAATGCCCCTGGGTTCAACCCCCAGTACTGCAAAAATAAAATCCTCTCTTAGCTATTTTGAAATATACAGCACATTATTGTCAACTACAATCACCATGCTGTGCATAGATGACCAGGGCTTATCCCTCCTCTTGGACTGTGACTTTCTTTTGTACGCATTGGCCAACCTGACTGTGTTCTGCATCTGCTCCCCTCCTTCAGGAACGCCTTAAACCAGACCTCTCCTGAGCCCTCCAGACTTCCCCACTGAACCTTTGTGGTCTCCTGTGTCTTTGTCTTACCTGGCATGGCATTGTAACCAGAATGCAACTTGCCACCAGGGCAGCTGGGCACAGTGAGTTGGACACACGACCTCTGCCCCTGGAGTAGCCGGTGTGTCCTACGTCTGCTCTCTCTCCTTATGTAGGGTGCCAGCTCCTTGGAAGCAGCGTCCATGCGCTCTTTCTTTTGTTTCTCTACAAGATTTAGCACAATGCTGAGCACAGGGAAGGAAGGGAACTAGTATTCGCAGAGTACCTACCACGTGCAAATGTTCTGCCCACCCGATCCCATCCGATAGCCATGTTTTCTGTATCCATCAGGTCACACCAGCAGGGCAATAAAAATATCACAACAGGAACTTAAAACACTGGACTCTCTGGCTTCAACCACACTGAAGTCCCCGAGCACCTCCGATAACCCCCGCCTCCCCATAGTTCTGAGACCCTCCAAAGCGTGGCTCACCTGTGCTCTGTCGACCACCCTCGTGACCCAGCCCTGGTGTCTGCCATCTCCCTTGCCACCGCCCAAGTCCTGGTGTCCATGTGCTGCTGAGGCCGGTCCAACAGCCCCTGTGCTGCTGGCACCTGGAATCCCTTGTGCCGTGTTGGTGGGTGGGGAGGACAGCACTGTCCTGGTGCTAGAGATTCCACGCGGTGAACAAGCCCCTTCCCAACGTCTCGCCTTCTGTGAAGACACTGTCTTTCTTCTTGTGGCTTTGGTCCATCACTCAGCTCATGAGTTCACCCCAGCCTTCCTCTTTGATGACTCCCGACCCCATTGACTTATTTCTCCTCCTTTCCCTGCTGCTGAGCACTACTGAAGAAAACCACGGAGCTATGCTGCCCACACCCGCCCTGCTTCGCGCGCTGCAGCTGAGCCCCCGCTGCTGCTTGGCAAGGCTCTCATCCATTTCCTGTCAATTGCTAAGCTCTTCCAGAGCTTGTCTGCTCCTCTGGGGAGGCCTGGCCCCACCTCTCAGGAAGAACTCCATCTCTTATTTCATTGAGATAATAAAGTCTTGTTTTCCTCCTCTCCACCCTCCCAGCTCTCTGAATCCTTCTCCACCTCCTCTCTTCTAGCGCTGCAGACTCTACCAAGATGGCGGCCGTCCTCTTTGCCAAGGTCAGCCTCACACCCAGAGCTTCTCACCCCCTGGGACCATGAGCTGTCACCTCTGCTCTGCCTCTTCACCTTGGTAGACCAAGTCTACCTCTTGGTCCTCTTGTCTACACAGGATGATGTTCACTCTCTACTAAATGAAACAAACAGAAATGCCCTTCCCTTCGCCAAAAACAAGTCATAGTCACCGTATGCTTTCTTATCGCCCCTCCATTCTCCTCCCTTTGGCTCCTTCTTATTGTTCCTTTGCTATGTCTTGAATATGATTTGTCCCCAAGGGTTCATGTTCTGGAGACGCCATCCCTGAGGTGGTGGTGGGACCTTTAAGAGGCGGGGCCTAGTGGGAGGTGGTCAGGTCGTTAGGGGTGCTGCCTTTGAAGAGATTAAGGCTGGTCTCCCAGAGTGAGTTCTCACAAAAGCAAGTGGTAATAAAAAGAGCAAGACTGAGCCAGGCATGGTGAATCCTAGTACTTAGGAGGCTGAGACAGGAGGATCTCAGGTTCAAGGCCAGCCTCAGCAACTTAGCAAGACCCTGTTTCACAATAAAAATAAAAAGGGCTGGGGGTGTGGCTTAGAGGTAGAATGCCCCTGGGTTCAATCCCCAGTGCCACAAAAAAATAAAAAGAGCTGGTGTGGGACTCAGAGTTAGATTGCCCCTGGGCAGACGGTGGGACAGGAGGATGCCGGGACCCAGCCCAGCAGCTGGACGGGTTCCGTTCTCACCTTAAGGAGCATTTCCACTACACTGCCCAAGTGGTAGGAATCGCTGCTGGTCAATCAAAAGCCACTTCCCTAAACTAGAAAGCCAACACACCGCTTTTAGGAACACAGTTACAAGTTATAGAAATGAGGGAACATCAACTATTTCTCTTTTGCTGCCTGTTGGGAGGGGGAATTGGATTGAAGTGGGGGTGGCAGAGAGAAGGTGCTTATTCTAGTAGAAAGTGAACTATCTAGGTGAGGAATCAATCAACCTTGTGTGAATTTGCCTCCAGAATGTTGGCATTAACACCAAAATCTCTCTGCCAAGACTGGGGACAATTTGCCTGGTTTGGGGCGCCATCTAGTGGCCATTCCCCGCATCTTTGGTACTAGCGCTGCAGCGCTGAGCCTGGTCCTGAACACAGGGATGGCTTACCCTGACTCTCCATGTCTCTAGGAGGTGCCTACCAGCTAAGCTGACTGTAGTACGGAAAGCCGACCCCAGGGTTTCTTTCCATAATTTTGTAGATTCAGGTGCATATCATAATCATGGGATTTTTTTCTCCTTAAAAACTCAGTTATGAGCTCCAAGTCTTGGATTTTGTTTCTGTTTTTTGCATGAGCAGTTCCCATTGTCCCGGGTACAGCAGTTGTCAGGCAGGTCTGGGTGTGACCAGGGGGCTAGCACGGCCAAAGAAACTTGGGGAAATGAGAACACCCCGACACAGCCCACACAGGACGGCTGCTATTGCACACCCAGCGGTTCTGGGATGTGTTCTGTTGTCACAGTCCCAGCCTGACAGGTACCTAGTTTGAGATCCCCTACCCCCAGTTCGTTCATCCCCTGCCGTGGCTGGTCACTTCCAGGGACTGTTTTCACAGAGCAAGGTGACCCCAGAGGGAGTTTCCCGCAGGACACTGCAGTTGACAGAGCATCCTGTTAGGACCCCCCGGAAGAGGCGATGCTTCCAGCTGGCCAGTCGGTTGGAGGATTAGACTAGCATGCATCCTGTATCTGTGGTCTTTTTCCTACCACTAACCACTGAAGCACCCGGGAAGGGAGAAAAGTACATTTTTGAGAAGAGAATAAGTGACATTTCTCAGTTAAAAAAAATATACCTCATCTTTCTGAAATCTAGGTCTTAAGGTGTAATGAAGTGAATAAAGTAAGGGGTTTTTTTCCATATAAACTGGACTTGGTAAAAATTAAAATATTATTCACTGTGAAAGACAATGTTTGGAGAATAAGAAGGCAAGGCACAGACCAGGAGAAAATATTTACAAAACACATAACTGATACAGGACTGTTATCCAAAACATACTTAAGACTCTTCAAACTCAAAAATCAGGAAATAAGAAAAATAATCGCCCTATTAAAAATAGGCAAAAACCGGGCATGGTGGCACACGTTTGTAATCCCAGAACTTGGGAGGCTGAGACAGGAGGATCGCAGATTCAAAGACAGCCTCAGCAACTTGTGAGACTCATCAATCCAGCGAGACTCTGTTTCCAAATAAAAATAAAAGAGGTCTGGGGACATACCTCAGAGGTAGAATGCCCCTGGGTTAAAACCCCAGTAACACACACACACACACACACACACACACACACACACACAAGTTAAAAATAGGCAAAAGACATGAATGAACACCTCACCGAAGAAGATAGACAGATGGCAAATAAGTATATGAAAAGATGCTCCACATCATGTGTCATTAGGGAAATGTGAGTTAAAATAAAAATAAGATACCACTACATATCTGTTAGAGTAGCCAAAATCCAAAACACTAATAACATCAAATGCTGGCAAGGACATGGCGCAACTAGAATCCTCATCCAGCCAGGTGTGGTGGTATACACCTGTAATCCCAGTACTTGAGAGGCTGAGACAGGAGGATCGCAGGTTCATGGACAGCCTCCGCAACTTAGTGAGACTCTCAGCAACCTAGTGAGACCATATTTCAAAAAAAATTTTTTTAAAGGACTGGGCATTTAGCTCAGAGGTAGAATGCCACTGGGTTCCATCCCCAGTACCACAAGAAAAAAGAAAAAAAGAACCCTCATCCATCACTGGTGAGAATTCAAAATGGTACGGTCACTTTGGAAGACAGCTTGGTGGCAGTTTCTTACAAAACTAAACATATTCTTACCATGTGATCTCCAGCAATTGTGCTCCTTGGTATTTACCCAAATTAGTTTAAAATGTATGTTCACACAAAAATCCGCACATATATATTTATAGCTGTTTTATATATGCTTGCAAAACTTGGAAGCAACCAAGATGTCCTTCAGTAGGTGAATGGATAAATACATCCAGACAAATGGAATATTATTCAGCACTAAAAAGAAATGAGCTATCAAGCCATGAGGAGACATGAGGAACCTTAAATGCCTATTACTAGTTAGAAGAAGCCAATCCGAAAAAAAAAAAAACTCTATACTGTATGATTCCAAAGATAGGATAGTCTGAGAAAGACAAAATTGTGGAGACAACAAAAAAAGATGGGTGTTTGCCAGGGGTTGGGGGAAGAGAGAGGTGGGGAAGGGAAACTTTCGCAGAGGGTTTCTAGGGCAGTGACCCTGGTCATGATGGGTGCATGACTTTAGGGACTTACCCAAACATATAGAATGTGCACACCAAGAGCGAAGTCTAATGTCATTTGTGGACTAGGTGTGCTAGTGATGTGTAATGATGTGTCAATTGACTGTTCACTGACTGTAACAAATGCACCATCTTGGTGGGAGAATTTTGACAGTGGGGAAGTTGTGCAGGGGCAGGGAAGTACATGTCAGTGTCTACACCTTCCATTTATTGTCTCTATGAACCCCAAACTGCTCTAAACACACGCACATGCACACACACACACACACACACACACACACACACACACTTTATTTCTGAATGGACAGGTAGAGAGGGACGTGTATGTGTGCGTGCGTGTGTGTGCACGTGTGCGTGCGTGTGTGTGTGTGTGTGTGTGTGTGTTATTAAGGATTGAACCCAGGGGCATTATACCTCTAAGCTACATCCCAGCCCTTTTTTTTTTTTTGTAAACAGAATCTCACCAAGTTGCTGAGGGCCTCACTAAGTTGCTGAGGCTGGCCATGAACCCGCGATCCTGTCTCAGCCTTCCAAATACTAGGATTACAAGCGTGCGCCACCCCACCTGCTAAGCATAAAAAAATAAGTTAAAAAAATCCCAGTGAAAAATTTTTCCATTTGTCTTTTCCAAAACCTAAAAGGCAAGTAGCAAACTGGGAAGTATATTTGCAACAATTATGGCAAGGCTGAACGACCTTAATTAAAGGATCAAACGTATCATGAACAAAATAACCAGGCAAAGGCGGTAAGCTAGGGAGTTCAGTAGGTTAATGTGCATTAAACACATTCTCAAATCATGATGTGCTTGTCAGGACATCACCCCTTCACACGCTGAGGAGCCTCTGTAATTGTTATGATACTCAGAGTTCGCCAGGTCTTTGACACAAGCGGACAGAACACCCGGCTGAAGATGAACTTCATGTTGCTTGGTCTTGAGGCTGGACAAAAAGCTGGGGTGGGAGGTACTATTTGGCCCTTGGTGATTCGGGGTGCAGAAGGAGAAGAGGCAGGTGGGCAGGTTGGCCTGGGGGGTGTTAAGTGTCCAGGTGCCTCCCCTGAGATGAATGTCCCTAATCCCTGGCTCTACTTCTGAGATAAAGTAAGGTCTGCCCTGGGTTTGGGAGGGTCTCAACAAACAGGCTGCAGTGTCCTGGGGCCACACCAGGACAAGGGGTGTGGAGAAAGGGAGCTTGGGGTCTTTGAGGCCCTTCCTGAAACCCAATTCTGGTATCATTCTGCCTCAAAGGAGATGCTGGAGCCTGTGGACCATGTAGAGGACTCTTAGGAATAGGTGACTGAGGCTCAGGCTCTGCAGGTACATTCACAGGCTGTGTACCACTCAACTCAAGGGGACAAGATTCCTGTCGAAGTCTACGGGGACACTGCTCCCCAGAAACGTGCGGTGCAGGAACTGTAGTTATTGGAAGCACCTCGCCAGGATCATGCAAAGGCAAATGTCAGGTTAGAAGGTCCACCTTCTGGCAGATGACTTGCCCAAGCAGAAGCCCACTCTGCAGTCAGACACAGGCCCATTTCCAAGATCTGGAGATGCGACGTGCTAATCTATTACTCATTGCAATATGATACACCCCGGCATGGGTTCCTGTTACCTATAAACTATGGGACCACTGTCAACACAAACAATATAGAAAGGCAAAACCAGACAGTTGGAGCATTTTACATGGGTTGAGAAAAAAAGATAATTATTAGTAAGTAAGAATAGAAATAGCAGCAAAAGAAGACCAGATAATGTGGCAGTGTTTCAGCCAGCAGTCTCACTGCTGTGACCCAAAATACCTGATGACCACAACATAGAGGAAGGAAGATTTATTTGCTCACATTCTGGAGGTTTCTGAGGTTGCAATCCATGAATTTATGTTAGATGGAGTGAAGTCTGGAACTCAGGGCATGGCGGCGGGAAGCAGAGAGAGAGTGAGAGAGAGAGAGAGAGAGAGAGAGAGAGAGAGAGCTGTGCTCACATCACAGAGGCCAGAAGCAGAGAAAGCAAGAAAGGGGATGAGGGACAATATAGAGTCCCCAAGGCCACACCCTCAGGGACCCCTCCTCAGCAACCAAGCCCCACCTCCAACATGGCTGCCTTCTCTATGTGAGGTCTTGGGGTCATTCTAACTCCAAACCATAACAGACAGAAAGGTCTAAACATACATGGCATGCTCAGATGTAACTAAAAAAGCATGACTATTCAGAGTGAGTGTGTGCCACAGAGCTCTGGGGAAATAATGGAGGCCAAGCAGAGCAGCAGGGTCATTCTGGAAGACTGAACAAGATGCACCAGATGACCAGCTAGTGGCTAGGACTCTATGAAGAGCAGCATATCTAGCTCCTTCTTAGCCTCCTACCTCAGAGGAAGGAACTAACAAGAACTAGACAGGGAATCAGGACCATTGCCAAACAGCTTTGCTTCGTAGAAGAACCTAGGTTCTTCAGGGATTTGAAGCAGTGGGTAGAGAAATTGGAAAAACTATGGAAAAAAAACCATACAGGATCCCAATATAGTGTGGATCGGGTCAACACTGGGGGAAATGAGTTCTGTGAGATGCAGTTTGGGCCCTCACCCTGGGCTTGTTCTCCATAGAAGAGATTGGATGTTGGGGGGCCAGTGGTGGGTATAATTCCTGAGTTAGACTCAAACCTAAGCATGGAGACCATCTCTCAATCCTGTAGCCAGACGCTGGGAAAGAAAGCCTGGGAAATGAGGTGGAGAATGAGGCTGTCCATATTTCACATAAGTATGCAAACAATAGGCTCAATAGAAGGAAAATGTAATTCTGGAAGGAGGTGCAAGTATAAAGGGAGAGTGGACATGTCCACAGGAGGATGATATTCCCTGCGAGTATCCATTGTCCTATAGGAGTGAGTAGGAGTGTTGTGGTTAGATATAGAATGTCCCCTGAAGAGCCGATGTATTAATGTTCAGAATTAATGTAATTAAGTTATGAGGGTTTTAATCTCATCAGTCGATAAATCCATTGTAATGGATTTACTGGGTGGTAACCTAGGCAGGTGGGGTATGGCTGGAGAAGGTGGGTCCCTAGGGGTGTGACCTTAGGGAGTGTGCTTTTGTCTTTGAATCCCCTTGCTTGCTCTCTCTGTTTCTAGCCTCCATGAAGTGAGAACAGAGCCTTGCTCTCTCCCTCTCTCTGCTTCCTGCTGCCATCCCCTGAGATCCACAGACCTGGCCTAACATGGACTGAACCTGAAATCTCCAAAAACTGTGAGTAAATAAGTCTTCCTTCTTCTAAGTTTGTATGGTCAGTTGTTTTGGATTATATCCATAAGAATGTTGACCGAGACAAGGAGGGAAGTCACCAGTACCAAAAGTGGAATCTGACTGGAGAGAAGGATCCCAGTAATTTTAACTAGAGAATGAGAGACAGAGAAAGGGGGGAGAGAGAGAGAGAAGAGGGGATGGGGGAAAAGAGAGG
>PVJS01000650.1:84375-120694 GCA_004027185.1 Glis glis | reverse complement strand
AGCCAGATCATATGGTGGATCCATTCCCAGTTTTCTGAGGAATCTCCACACTGATCTCCATAGTGGTTGAACTAGTTTGCAATCCCACCAACAGTGTAGAAGAGTCCCAATTTCCCCACATCCTCGCCAACATTTGTTGTTGTTTGACTTCTTAATGCTTGCCATTCTAATTGGGGTTAGATGAAATCTTAGAGTAGTTCTGATTTGCATCTCCCTGATTGCTAATGATGTTGAACATTTTTTCATGTATCTATTGCCACTGCCTGTTTTCTAAGACTACCTGTGGGGCTGCTGCTTAGCTTGGCTTCTCCAAGAAGCAAGTGCCCAGACTAGATTTACTGGAAAACCAGGAAGGGGGCCTGAGGCAGCGGGGACAGCTACGGGTCCCACCTCCAAGAGCAGAAGGAAGAAGAAGGCTTGGGTGGGAAAATTTCAGACCAAAGTGCTATTGCAAGGAAGCATCTGCAAAGCCCGAGGCAAGCCCTTGAGCCAAAGCCATGTCAGAGGTAGCTGTGTGTCCTGGGATTGCCCCCGTGCCGGTGCCCTGCCGTGGCCACTCTCCAGCCCAGAGCACCCCTGGCCTCCGCAAGTGGAACACTTAGTTTCAGAGCACAGCAGCTAAGGAGCTGGCTCAACTCTTTAGTTGGCAGTCTGGGCTATCTGAATGTTTAGTACTCATGGCTGCCTTAGAAATGATACTGTTTATTTTATTTATTTATTTATTTATTTATTTATTTATTTATTTATTTATTTTTGCCAAACTGGGGATTGAACCCAGGGGAATTCTACCTCTGAGCTACACCCCCAGCCCTATTTTTTATTCTTCATTTTGAAACAGGGTCTCACTAAGTTGTGGAGGACCTCACTAAGTAGCTGAGGCTGGCTGCAAACCTGAGATCCTCCTGTCTCAGCCTCCTAAGTACTGGGATTACAAGCGTGCGCCCGGCTCTGTTTATTTTATTTTTAATGGGTGCCTTTAAATTACCATTCATTTACTCAGTAAATGAATCCCTTCCCCCGAAAAAATATAATACCTTCAAATCATTCAATTTTTCTTATCACCATTCAACAAGAGTATCTTTTCTTTTTAATATGGACATCCATAGGGGCATGGTGGCCATCTTAGTACTTGGGAGGTGAGACTGGAGGATCACAGGTTTGAGACCACCCTCAGCAACTTAGTGAGACCTTTAGCAACTTAATGAGACCCTGTTTCAAATTAAAAAATAATAATAAAATACAGCTAGGGGTGTTGCTCAGAGGTAGAATGTCCCCGGGTTTAATCCCCGGCACCAAAACCAAACCAAACCAAAACAAAACAAAAACCAATCTAGACATCCAAGTGTTCCGCCACCGCTGGTGTAAAGACGGCTCTTTCTTCATCAGGGGCCTTTGCTCCCCAGTCACAGGTGGCTCGGCGTGTCTGCATGAGTCTGCCTCTGACGCTCGTTTCATGCCGTTGACCTGTGTCTGTTCTTCTGCCAGCACCTCGTCCTCTCCATCCATCACTGTAGCTTTCTTCCCAGGAAGTCTCGAGGTTGCTCTGCAGCGTGGCGCCGGCTCTTCCTGGGCGCTCGCTTTTCCATGCAAGCCTGGGAATCACCTGACTTGTTAGGAGTTGGACTGGGTGGCCTTGAATCCGTAGACCAGGTGGGAAGGAGCTGCAGCCTTGACGATGCTGGCTTCGCTGTGAAGTCTCTCTCCATTCGTTTAGTTCTTTGATTTCATCAGAGTTTCGTAGTTTTCCTCATATAGATCTTGTATTTATTTTATTAGATTTATACCTTAGTATTTCAATTTCTGGTTCCATTGTAAATTGTATATATGTAATATATGTGTGTGTGTGTGTGTGTGTGTGTGTGTGTGTGTGTAATTTAAAATACCTATTTTCTAGCCTTGAACTCTTGGGCTCAATTGTTCTCTTGCTTCAGCTTCCTAAGTAGCTGGAACTACAGGTGCGCACCATTGTGCCCAGCCTATAGATGTATTTTTGGGGGCATTTTTATCAGGAATGATTTTAGAATCTCTCATGTGTGTTTCCTACACTAATTGATATCATCACATGATTTTTTTCCCCTATGGTTCATTGATGTGGGAGATGAGATGACACTGTTTGATTTGAATGGTAAACCATCTGGCATAACTGGAACCAATCTCACTTGGTCATGTTGTATAATTCCTTTTATTCATGTTGGATTTAATTTGCTAGTTTTTTGTGAAATTTTGCATCCATGTTCAAGAGAGATGTTGGCCTATAGTTTTAGTGTGTGTGTGTGGGGGTTAGGGATTGAACTCAGGGGCATTCTACCTCTGGTCTATATGTACCCCCAGCCCTTTTTATTTTTTTTGTTTGAAAACAGGGTCTCCCTGGGTTGCTGAGAGTCTCACTAAGTTTCTGGGGCTGGCCTCGAATCTGTGATCCTCCTGTCTTAGCCTCCAAAGTATTGGGATTACAGATATGTACCACCACACCTGGCTATATAGTTTTATTTCAATGTTATAACTTTGTATTTGAGTGACACTGGACTTATAGAGTGAGTTAAGAACTATTTACTTTGTTTTCTGGAAAAGATTTTAGAGAATAGGTATCATTTCTTCTTTAAGGTTTTGGTAGAATTCACCAGTGAAGCCATTTGGGTCTGATGCTTTTTTTGGGGGGGGGGTTACTAATTATTGATTTAATTTCTTTAATGTTGTATATATCTTCAGATCACGTGTGAGAGTTTGGTAATTTGTATCTTTCAGGAAGGTGATCTGTTTACTCTAAGTTGTCAAATTTGTGGAAATAGGATTTCCACAAATTTATTATTTGACATCTGTGGGATTAGTAATGATAGCCTTTCTTTCATTTTTTAGTAATTTGTATCTTTTCTCATATTTCCTTAATTGGCATCACTAGAAGCTTACCAATTTTATTTGTCCTTTTGAAGAACCAGGTTTTGATTTTTTTGATTTTCTCTATTGTGATGCTATTTTTAATTTCACTGATTTCTGGTCTACTTTTTCTTATTTCTTCTCTCCGACTCACTTCAGGTTTAAGTTACACTCTTGATTCTCGTACAGACTCTCTGTGGCGTAATCTTAAGACACTGATTTCAGAGCTTTCTTCTTTTCTAATGTGAACACTTGATGCTGTAAACTTTAACGAAGTTCTGCCTAGTGGCATTGCAAAAATCTTGATATGTCATATTTTTAGTTCTTAATATGTTCTAATTTCCCTTGAGACATTCCCTTTGACCTACGAATTATTTTAGAAATGATTTATAAATGTTCCTGTTGTCTTTCTTTGTTGGTTTCTAATTTAATTTCACTGTGGTCAGAGAGCATACTTGGTATGTTTCAGTTCCTCTGGCCATACCTCTTCATAACTCTGAGATAACACGGGGCATTTTATAAATCTACACTGATGTCCCTATGTCAGCATTTGGGGGATAGCCAGCAAGTGTGAGAGTGGTGACCACCCTCATCCATTCCTCCAGCCTCCTCTATGCCACACACCTCGCTGGCTCAGAGACAGCATGCAGTAGCCCCTGCCCAGACAAACCCTTTCACTTCCATGGTATCTTGTTAATTCCTTAGCTTTGACAGGTACATTGTGGTTCTGTAAGATGGTAATATCAGGGGAGGCAGGGTGACAGTCATGCAGGAACTCTCTATACTATCTCTTAAATTTTTCTATTAATCTAAAATTAATTCCAAGTAAGGCCATGAGGTAGATAACTCGGTGCCAACAGAATCTAGAGTTCTGTGAAGAGGAAGGAAACGTGGTTCAATTCTATTTGTATAAGTTAAATCTTAAAGGAAAAAGAAAGGCTCTGTTAATGATGATGTCTGGTTTTCAAATTCAAGTGAGCAGGGCAATAAAGCTTCAATTATTTAATGACATGGGTAAGAATTGCTCAGTCATTGGAGTCTCTTGAAAGAGGAGAGGGTAGAATGGTCTATGAAGCCAGATTACAAATTAAGTACATAGAAGCATTAAACTTTAAAGCAACTATGCATAAATAATGATGTCTTTCAATGAGTCTACATGGCTGAGAGAAATATGCTTGAATAGAGAAATTTGCCTATGTTTTTAAGATCAGAGAAGGAAACCAATAGAAAAAGAAGGGGAAATAGGAGACAGTGGATTTGATACTTACCTAAAGGAAGTACTGTGTAGAATCAAGACCATGCAGGTGAAGAGCTTAGTCTTGATTGAGAGGTGATGGATGTTTCCCCCTCAGAGACAAGGGACATTGTATAGAGACAAAAGTTGGAGTGCTAGAAAATTATGTACCTTAGTGAAGTGAGACTTTTATGAAAGAGATTTCCATTTTTCTAGGTTAGAACTCAGAGCCTAGAAAAAATGGAGATCAGTTTAGAGAGAAATGTGGAGTATACATTAGCTACAAGAGGTGGAGGAGAGAGAACGGCCCTGACATTGTCGACCATGGTTGTCTGGTTCCTAGTTGTCAGAACTTTTCTTGGTGGCTTGAGCTCCAGGGTCAGTGGGGGCCTATCTTGCTTTGTCCTCTCAGGGACAATCAGGGAGTGGAAATGCGGCTCTTAGATTTTCAAGCTTCTCATCCATCTCTTCTCTGAGCTGATATTTGTTGTCACATGGAGCTACCTTTCTTCTAAGATAACCAGCTGCTTTGAGATCACAGGCATTCTGAAGGTGTAAATACTACAGGTTTTCATTTTAAGAGAAAAAAATGATCAGTTTATTCTCTTACCATTCTGAATTCCTCTGATTTTCCATTGCCTGGAGCAAAATGGTTGGCATAAGAGTATCCTTTCTGCTGTGCAGGAGACATAGAAGGCCCCTCAAAGACCTTTAAATAACAAGAGAAAGGGGACTTGTTCTTCTTTGCTGAAGTAATAAAATAGGTTACATTTCATCTAAGTTCCTATGGGGGGTGAAGAATGGGGGCGGAAAAGATGATGATGATTTAGGGTTCCAAAAATTGCAGTTACTTGTGGAAAGCTTTTACTGAAAATAGATTTTTCTCTTGAGATTTTAGTGTGTTCAGAAGAATAATATTACAAAATCCAGTGTTACACAAGAATAATTTAAAAAAAAAAACAACCAAAAGCAAAAGTACTGGAAGGTTTCTGACAATGACCCTTGGTAGTTCATTTAAACTGCTGTGCTTTGGCGACCTGACATTCAGTGCTGACTTGCTTAATTTTTTTTTTTTTTTGCGGTACTGGGAATTGAACCCAGGGGCGTTCTACCTCCGCGCTACACCCCTGGCCCTATTTTTTATTTTGAAACCGGGTCTCACGAAGTTGCGGAGGGCCTCACTAGGTAGGGAGAGAGACAAGGAGAGAGAGAGAGAGAGAGAGAGAGAGAGAGAGAGCGAGCTGAGGCTGGCTGCGAACCTGGATCCTCCGGTCTCCGCCTCCCAAAGTACTGGGATTACAAGCGTGCGCCGCCACGCCCAGCACTTGCTTAGTTTAGGTCAATGGTTCTAACTATATGGACTGAAGCGAGTTGTACACATGCAGTTCTCATTCTGTGCACACCTCTCAATTAGTACCCGGCTTTTCTGCTGCATTCCACAAGGATGATGATCTTGAGAGAAGAATGGAAGAGGGAAGGTCTCAGAAGAACCAGAGCAGAACCCAGGTCCACTCTGAAAGTGCTGACTCTGTGGAAGTCCGGTCCAGTCCCAGATGTGTTATAGGAAAGGAGCACACCAGCCGCTGCACATCTACCCCCAGCACAGATATAGCAGCGTCTGGACGGAGCCTCAACTGCCGCATTGGCAGTCACCCTGGGGAGGGAGGACTCTGGTCCCAAGGCGTGTTGGCATCTGCTTTAATGGGAGAAGAAATTAATAAATGACCTGTTTCCTGTCTGCACAGAGCCTAGAGACGCAACAGGGCATGAAGATAAGAACTCAGATCTGAATGGTGATTCTACCTTCACTGATAACTGCAGCTCTATGTGTGGCGGGAGGCTGAATGAAACGCATTTACTTCTCTCAGCAGACCTCTTTGCTCAGCTGTTGACTGTGATGTGTCTGTTAATTAGGTATCAGGAAGCTGTGCATGTGTGTGTGCGTGTGTCACGAAATCGAGCCATACAAAATAGAGTTAAGACAAAAAAAAACATCATTTCTGATAATTTGTATTTTATATGATTCCAGAACTCAAGGATTTTTTTTTTATTTCTACATAAATGAGGTAAGAATTATTTTCTGGCAGGAGTCACTGCAAACTTTCTTGTGAGCCCAGTGCGGTCAACCATGTAGATGAGGAGGGAGAAGCAGGTGAGGGTGGTCACCCCTCTGGCACTGGCTGGTTATGCCCTAAAAGACTGACATATTGACATCAGTTCTGACTTACATAAATGGCATTTATCTCAAAATTACATAGGGGTATAGGAATGAGGGAAAGAAATCAGTCTCCTTAATTTCTCTAGATGAAGAATAAGTCCCTGGTCTTATCACTCTCTGATCACAACATGAAGGCTGATAATCAAGAGCTATTCGTGCTGGATGCGATGGTGGTAAGAGAACCATCACTTGCAGATCTTACCACGTGCCTGGAAACTCCATGATGCCTGTCACACACTTGAGGTCATCTAATCCCCACAAGGTCTAATTAGGTCGGAAATGCTGTCATTCTTCTGTTACAAATGAGGTAACAAAGGTCAGAGAAGGTCCACTCTGGTGGAAACAGAACGGAATCTTGATTATTCGAATCCAAAGCCCAGGCTTTTCAACCTCAGGCTATAAAAGACATGGCACAACAGGTTTCTTCTACTATAGAGTTCTTGCAAACCAGAATTGTTTCTCCTAGAAGTATCAGGGTCACTGGTTCAGCAGTAATTCTTTAAGCAAATTTTTCTGTAACAATTCCTGTGTGCTGGGCACTTTCCAGGTGCTAGGGATAATGCCGTGAACAGAAAAAATAATCCCTTATAGAGAGAAGTTCTAGTGGCGGGAGACTGCCCTAACTTGAATCTTAAATGCCCCCTAAAGGTCTTTGAGTTGAAGACTTGGTCCCCAGCCCACGGCACTCCTGGGAGGTGGTGGGACCTTTAAGAGGTGGAGCCTAGCGGGAGGAAGTTATGTCATTGGGGCATGCTCTTGACTATGGGGACCCTGTCCCTCCTCTTGTTCTCTCTTTGCTTTCTGGCCTCCATGAGTTGAGCAGCTTGCTCCACCACACACTCCCACTACGATGTGCTCACCAGCCACAGGCCCAAAAGCCCTGGGGCCAACCGACTGTGGACTGAATCCTCCACAGCTATGAACCAAAATAAGCCTTTTCTCCTTCTAAGTCGACGATCTCAGGCATTTGTTAGAGTGGTGGAAAGCTGACTGCACAGAGACCAACAGTGCCCAAGTCTATGTACAGAATCTGTCATATCCTTGATGGCAGTGAGTGCCCCGGAGAACAGTCAGGACCATCAGGGAGGACCAGTTTGCTTTTTTACTTTGGCTTTTCATGAGGCTCTCATTGAGGAGTAGTGTCTGAGCAGAGACCTGAAAGAGATGAGGGAGACAGACACACAGACCCCTGGGCAAAGAGCGTTCCAGGCAGCAGAGCAGTGCACCATCAGGTGTTAGGCGCTGTGCGGCCAGGATGGAGCGAGAAACAGGAGAAGCGAGGACTTACTGTGCTAACTGGAATGGGCCGTCTCTCTGACGTCAGCTAATGAAAAGGGAAGTAGCAGCGCTGGAAATTATGGGTCAGCCCATCTTTCCATGACTCACCCCAGTGGCTTTTGTTGGACACGTCCTTTTTGTCTATAATGAGGGTCATTCCTGGAGCACCCTGCCACACATCAGAAAGTACTCTCCAGTGTTGTTTTAGATACACTTCCAGTTGCTGAAGACTGAATATTGGGGGATGTGTATTGTCTTCTGCACACGATCACACAAGGGTTTACCCTTCTAGAAGTGCATATTGTACAGTAGAGAAACCACCGAAGAGCTGGTCCAAGTCAAGGGTGCAGTGAGCGCCTGGTGGCCTGTCTGCTGGGCCAAGTGTGGCCAGTTGCTTTGCTCTGTACTTTGGCTCTTAGGTTTGTTGGCCCAGTGGAAATATTCTTCAAGAAAGGTATTGAATAGAGATGTTATTTTTCTTTATTTTTGCCCTGCCAGTCATAGTGCCTGGCATACAGTTATGACCTGCTTGCTGGTGAGTTCAATGAAAGTGTCCTCCTGTAGGAGTGCAAACAGAGTAGGGACCACCAAAACCACTGCGATTTACCACGTTTATGTCAGATTTGGCTGGGAGTGAATCCTTTCATGGGTGGGGAATGACTGATAGTCATAACTGACAATATAGAAATAGTGTTTCAACTGCAGAGAACATGCTTCTTCATAGAGATCATAACTTGTGGCAAACAAATGCTATTTTAGGATAATTACTAGCACCTCTTTTGGTTGTAATAAAAACCAAGTTGTGAGTCATTCTTTATGTGTAGAATTCCCAGACAGAGAAATGCCTTAAAAATAGATGAGAAGTTTAAAAGGCTATAAAACACTTCTCAGTTTGTGGTGTGGCCCCCTTTCAAATAAGGAAATTGAAGCTGTCTGTTTTTATTATCTGTGAAACATAACTCATCGTCAAAAACAATATCTAGTAGATGTCTTTAAAGCAATGTTCTGCCCTCCTAAAAATATTTCCATAATGCCATTTTATTTATTTACTTATTGGTACTGGGAATTGAACCCAGGGACATTTACCTCTGAACTATGCCCCCAGCCTATTTTATGTTATTTTTTAAATTTTGAAACAACAGGGTCTCACTGAGTTGCTAAGGGCCTCGTTGATTTGCTGAGTCTGGCCTTGAACCTGCGATCCTCCTGTCTCAGCTTCTCAAGTACTGGGATGACAGATGTGCACCACAATACCTGGCCATGATGCCATTTTAAAAGATGCTTTTAGCTATTGCTGCTTTGTACTAATATATGCATGTGTTTGTAATTTTTTAAAATGTTTCTTTACTATGGAAAGGGAAAGATGTGTATAAAACAGTACAGTGGCCTCTATGTGCCCCACCTAACTCCAAAGATGATCAGTTAACTTGCAGTCAGTTTGGGTCCATCTGTGTTGTTTCCCACCCCCTTGCTCCCTCTAATAGTACTTTTGAAGCAAATACCCAAAAGACATAATGTTTTCCATATATATTGTAGTATATACCTGTACAAGATAAGTCCCTGTAGATTTCCCTGTAATACTTTTTTCCCCTTAAAATTTAGCTGTTGAGAAAACTAGATTATTTGTCCTGTCAGGTTTCACCATAGACGGATTTTCCTGGCTCTCTCTCGGCGGTGTATTTTAACACGATCCTCTGTCCTGTATTTCTTATAGATTGGTAGTGAGTTCTAGATGCTTGAGCCGTTTCAAGTTTGAATACTTTGGTGAAGTCACTTCATGGGTGGCGTGGGGTGTTCTGTCCAGAGGAAGCATGTCATACTGTCAGGGGCAAGACATATCTCCAGAAGAGGGTCTCAGTTCCTTTCCAGACAGAGAGAGCAGGATACTCAACTCACGACCAGCAAGCTCCTTGACATTTGTGATGGAAAAGAGCCATAGCTGGTGTCAGCAGAGGCACAGAGATTGATTTAGGAAGGCAAGGCATTTGCATGCAAGGGGGAATGCAGGCCAGGGAGAGACCTTTAGAGTAAAGCAAGGAATACACATTCAAGGGAGGATGCAGGCTACCTAGGCAGTGAGAGAGAGGCACTTTGGGGTTTCATGGCTCTCCTCCTCCTCCTCCTCCTCCTCCTTCTTTTGTTATGAGGGGTTGAACCTAGAGGCATTTTACCTCTGAGACAAATCCCCAGCTCTTTTTATTGTTTTATTTTGAAACAAGGTGTTTCAAAACAAGAAAATTTAAAAGAAGCTGCTGACAATCTTGCTAAGTTGCTGAGGCTGACCTTGAACTTGCGATCCTCCTGTCACAGCCTGACGATGATGTCGCATGTTCTCACAGCTGCCCTTTATCTGATTGTATAAGTTTACTTCCATTCCTAGCTTGTGGAGAGTTCTTCCTTTCTGTTATAATGAATTAGCATTGGATTTTTAAAAATTCTAACTATACATGTATTGAAATTGTCATCTAGTTTTTCTTCTTTACTCTGCAACTGTGGCCAATTACACTAACTGCTTTTCCCATGTTAAAACCATTTTGTCTTACTAGAATACACCCCAGTTGGTGAAGATGTGTTATCCATTTTAGAAATTGCCATACTTGATTTGCTAATGTGTTATTAAGGATTATTTTGGTTATTTTGTTCATGAAGGATATAGGTCTATAAATTTCTTTCTTTTTCAGTTTTTAGTATCAACATCTGGGTAATGCTGTCCTCATAAAACAAGTCGGGAAGGGTCCCCTCCTCCTGTGCTTTCTGAAAGAGTTAGTATAAGATGGACTCTTTCTTTATCAAATGTTTGTTAATTCACCTGTGAAGCAATTTGAATGAGAAGTATTTGGACAGTGGAGATTATTTTTATTACAAGTTTATCAAAAGTAATTTTATATTATTGACAATCAATTCAGTGTCTTAGATATAGCTATTTATATTTTTCTATATCATTTGTCAGTTTTAGAAAGTTTTATTGTTAAGCTAGGCATAGTGGCTAACACCTATAATCCCAGTACATTGGGAGGCTGAGACAGGAGGATCACAGGTCAAGGCCAGCTTCAGCAAGTTAGTGAGGGCCTCAGCAACTTAGTAAGACCCTGTTTCAAAATAAAAAATAATAATAATAAAATAAAATAGGGCTGTGTGTGTAGCTCAGAGACCCTGGGTTTAATGCCTAGTACCACAAAATAACTAAACAAATAATAAAAATAAAAAATTAAGTAGGGCATGGGGTATAGCTCAGAGGTAGAACATCCCAGAATTCAATCCCCAGTAACACACACACACACACACACACACACACACACACAAAGAAGGTTTTTATTATTTATTTAAGAATATGTGGGTAGGAATTCATCTATAGAGTCAGACCTATTGACATGAAATTGTATATAATTCTATCATATTAGCAATTTAAGCTTGTATAATCTCTAATGATGTCTAGGTTTTTATCCCTGGTATCCGCAATTTGTATTTTCCCTATCAATCTTAGCAGGAACTTACCTCGCGTCTCTCAGACCTTGTTTGTCTTCTGGAAGCTTGAGCTTTGCTTTGTTCTGTGCCCTTTGATCATTCCATTCTTCCCAGTCGGAGGTGAGTTGTCCTTCTGTAACTTCTTGAGCTGGGTGGCCACGTCAGTGGCCTCACACCTTCTCTTTTCTAATGTGAGCATTTCAAAGCACTGAATTTCCCTCTCAGTACTGCTTTGTCTGCATCTCACACATTTTGATATTTTATATTTTCATATTTATTCAGTTTGAAATATTTTCTCATTTCCTTTTTGACCCATGGGATATTCATAACAGTTGTACTTAATTTTCAAATTGAAATTTCCTAAATATATTATTTTAATTGTCTCATAAATTAATGCTGCTGTGGTCAGAGAATGTACTCTGGGTAATTTCAGTCCTCTGAGGTTTCTCTTATACTCAGGATAGGGTCTGTGTTGGTGATTGTTTTCTACCATTAATTGTAAGGGTCTACAACTGCCAATTAGGTCAATTTGCTTGTAATTATACTCAAATGTTCTATATCTTTAGTGATGTTTTTGTCTAGTTCTGCCAATTCCTGGGAACGGGGATTAAAATATCCAGTTGAGATTCTGGGTCTGTCTTCCTCTTGGGTTGTGTTTTGTTATTAGGTGCGTATGTCTTTTGCATTGTCATGTCTCCCTGAAGATCTGATGTTTTATCCTGATGGAACGATGCTGGTAGTGCTGCCTGGACGTTGACTTTGGTAACAAGCAGCACCATGTCGTCTCTGCTTTGCTCGGTGCTCGAGCGGTTTTTGTTTTCTCTCGTTCGTTTTTCTATGAGTTGGTCCCGCTGGACTCTGCGAGGGAGATGCACAGGGACCACTTTCCAGCCTCGTTGCCCTGGGGCGGCTGCTTTTCTTGCATCAGCGCAGTGGTTTTAAAACGTTTAAATGATTTTCTCCCCTCCGTTTTATCAGAATTTCCTCTTCCCTTCTCTTTGAATTTAGCCTTCACTGTTTGAATTCTCCTGCCAGCATTTTCTCTCAGTGCAAAGCTTTGCTCAGAAGGGAAGTTTCTCTTGGTTAGTACGGGAATTCAGATAGCCGGGACCACACCGGCCCGTCAGAGTTCGTCACGCAGATCCGTCCTTCTCTTCCAGGCGCAGAGACCGTAAGACCACTGCCAGATTCAGCCGCAGTTCTCTTGTTGGCCCCAACACTTTTCAGGAATACCTGCTTGTGATTTGGGGGTTCCCCTGTTTTGGGGGCCCCTCTGTTGCTTCTTTATTCCTATGCAGATGATGTTCCCACATGGGTTTTGCCTGGTCAGTGGTCTGTCCCCACTAATGTACATTTTGAGGTCTGTGAGCATATTGGATACCTAGTTCCTTTGTAGATACCTTCCTATGAGCTTTGATTTTTAATATCTTAGTTCTCTTTATTTTTACATGGGATTCGAGGACATTAAAAGACAATTCTGCGGCACTAAACATCTTTTTAAAGCTATGTGGAGACTTGCTTCTATTGCAGAGAATCATAAATGTACTATCTGATGTTTGCAGTGGAAGAAGTACTGGGCTGATTTTTTTTTTTTTCCAGAAAGGGCTGTTTAAGAATGAAGAGGAGCCAGGTGTGGTGGCACACATGCCTGTAATCCCAGTACTTGGGAGGCTGAGACAGGAGGATCACAGGTTCAAGACAAGCCTTAACAATGCAGTGAGACTCTCAGCAACAAAAAATAAAAAGGGCTGGGCATGTATCTTGGAGGTAGAATGCCCCTGGGTTCAATTCCCAGCACCAAAAAAAAAAAAAAAACAACAAGAATGGAGAGGAGCCATTTGTTGACTGTTTGGTGACCTCTGAAGCAGTCAGTCCCTTGCTGTGATGACTGAATTGTCATTTTACAGTACGCTTCTTTTCCCTGCTGGTTCCCAGGGAACCAGGGTCATTTTTGAGAGACCCTCACAGTGTAGCCCGTGTCATGAGGAAGGCTCCAGGTATGACATTTCTCCTCTTCCATGACCTTGTGTTGCTGGAGGTACATGGGACCTCCCGTCTCAGATTTAGCTAAAGGAGTTCATTCAGGAAGGATGTTACCTATCCATATTTTACATGCCATATAAAATAAATTTGTTTTATGCTAAAACATTCAACCATCACTTTGGAGCTTCAGTTTTTTTCCTACCGAACTTCAAAACAATTATTTATGATAATCTCTGTTTTGCTGATGAAAAAGATACCCACCACCCAAATGGGTATCTTTCATGTCATAGAGGTTTGCATTAGCTGAAGGCAGGCTAATGCTGTAAAGAGTTAAACAACTGAGAATAGCTGTGGTAAACAAAACGCCTGGATAACCTGTAGAAAGCATCACCCCACCCCTGCACCGTGTGCTAGCATGGAGCCTGTGTCAGGCAAGCGCTCCACCACTAAGCGGCACCAGCCCTGCCCGGCACCGGAGCACACTCCGCTTGATTCCAGGGAACGGGTGGCCGAGGCAGTCCAGCCTCTCCACATCACCCACTCAAGGGACGCTTCCCTTCACCACGGCCAAAGCAGTCACTGCAAACATGCAATTATCAGGCACACTGGACTTTAAAGCACTCATTAGATACTAATTTGTTCACGGATTCACGACGTTTTTCACAGACAGCCTTTTTAGTAGAAAATGCCTCTTAGGAAGTTAAAACACGCGTTACTGTTATAGTTTATAACTGCCTGTATTCATGGCAACCTTGAAAAGTGGATAAAGAAACCGGAGCTCAGAAGCTAAATGCCCTCTAATGCTATGTGGGTGATTTGTACCAGAGTCCAGAGGATATTATTTAATAATTAAAATAATTATTACTAGTATCTGAAGCCTCTATGCATACCAATACCTAAAAAGTATCTTCAGCAACCACATCACATGAGCAGTTTAATGAATCAATCCAACTGAATTAGTTAACATTTAGAGAAAGTTTTTAGCAAATATATTTATATTTCTTTCATATGGAATATAAGATATATAATATGAAATATAAAATAATATATGATATAAAATAAATTTGTGTTAAAACATTCAACAAACTCTTTGGAAATTCATTTTTCCCCATCAGACCTCAATATAATTCTTTACAATAATCTCTGTTTTACTGATGAAAAAGTTAAGACACGATGATATTAAGTAGTTTGTGCTCATTTAGGTCATTACAAAGTTGAGATTCAATATCCCACGTCTGCTTATTCTAAATCGTATATTCTTACCTTTAAGTGATGTTGCTTTGTGATTAAACTTTCAAAATGTTGAAGGACAGCTAACAGATGGGCCATAGTCAGGTATGTCTGCCAAGCAGACTGGTTTGCTCTGTAGTAACCTTTTTTTGTGTGTGTGTGGTACGGGGGATTGAACCCAGGGGCATTCTACCTCCGGGCTACACCCCCAGCCCTATTTTTAATTCTTTATTTTGAAACAGGGTCTCACTAAGTTGCGGAGGGCCTCACTAAGTAGCTGAGGCTGGCCGCGAACCCGGATCCTCCTGTCTCAGCCTCCGGAGTACTGGGATTACAAGCATGCGCCACCACGCCCGGCTGTAGTAATCATTTTTATGAAGCACAAGTAACAGAGAAATGATGAACAAGAAAAAGTGAGTAGTTGAAGGATCCGAGACTTTAGCCCAGCAGGCCTCAAATATTCTTTAAGCAAATAAGGAAAATGACCAGTTTTCCCAGGAGGGCTCTATGTGTATACTTTATCAGTGTTAATAAAATGTGACCCAGCTATGTCTCAGACCATTTATATTCTCTGCCATCTACTCTCTGGGCAGACTGACACCATCAACACATTCTGTAGACGCGTTCTAATGTTGTTACCACAGCTCAGGGCAGCCAAGTGCTGTGTACCATACCCATTTCGCAGCCTAACCCTCTCTAGTAATCGACAGTGCCGTGTCATTTTTCCTAGTAGGCTAACTGGGGACAAAGACATGGTTCCCATGCAATGAAATCCATGTTGTCATCTCTTCCCAGAACCTAAATGCTGGTATTCCTGAGTCTTGCTGCTGAGAGCCAGTCGTAAGCATGTTTAAAAGGAGAGCAGACGAGCTGGCCTCGTAATCCATTGCCAGGGGTAGCTGTGAATTTTTATTTTTATGTGTGAGGTTCAGACTCCTCTCCCTTCTGAGCAGACTGACCGTGGCAATCTCATTTTTTAAAATGCTCGTGTTATTTTTCATAATAGTCCCTTGAAATCAGCTCTATGGCAAGCCAAATACAGACATATATGTTAGTATGTACGCATATACACATATTTTTAATAAAAAATCAAGTTGCCTTAGAAGTTTTTACTTCAGCACCTGGCGTGGTGGTACACCCCTATAATCCCAGTATTTGGGAGGCGGAGGCAGGAGGATCACAAGTTTGAGGCCAGCCTGGGCAACTTAGTGAGACCCTAACTCAAAATAAAAAATTAAAAAAGGGCTGGGGATATAGCTGAGAGAGAGAGAGAGAGAGAGAGAGAGAGAGAGAGAGCGCGAGCGAGAGCCCCTGGGTTCAATTCCCAGAACCAGAAAAAAATAAAAGTAAGTTTTTACTTCAGGAAAAGTCAGACTTGCGCTTTGTGTAACAGACATAGTGCTGGCCTAGGCCACAGCGGGGGAGGACAAGTGTCATCTATAGGTCACCCCTTTCATAGCATCTCCGGCCGGGCTCTGAGCAGAGGCCCAGGATTGGCACCTGGTGAGTGGGTACTTTTCAGGGTATTATGCATGGGACTAGAAGACTTTCATTAAGTTTTATTATCTATCATCCATCTATCTATCTATCTATCTATCTATCTATCTATCTCTTTTTGTGGTACTGGGGATTGAACCCAGGGGCATTCTACCTCTGAGCTACACCTCCAGCCCTTTTCTTATTTTTTGTTTTGAAACAGTGTTTCGGTGGGTTACCTAGACTCTCACTAAATTGCTGAGCCTGGCCTTAAATCTGCAATCCTCCTGTCTCAGCCTCCCAAGTGCTGGGATTACAGGCATGCACCACCATACCTGGCTCTTTATTAAATTTTAAAGTTGCCATTTACTAGGTTTATGTTCTTTGTTGAATAGCCATTTTTTTCTGTTCTGTTTTTGGTACTCAGAATTGATCCCAGGGGTGTTCTGCCTCTGAGATACACCCCCAGCCCTTTTTATTTATTTTTTTTTAAACAAGACCTCACCAAGTTGCTGAGTCTCACTAAGTTGCTGAGACTGGCCTCAAACCTGCGATCCTCCTGTCTCAGCCTCCCAAGTACTGGGATTACAGGTGTGCCTGAAACTGCAGAGCTCCGTGTGGGTGCGTGGATATGCGGCCTCGGAGTTGCACCCTCTGCAGCCTGCCTCTAGTCCACATACAGTCGCCATGCAGGCCGCCACACTGTCTGCTCAGGGATCGCACCACCATCTAGGATGGCAGACCTTCTCAGAGTCTCCTCCGACTCTTGACTCTCCACAGACTCTCTCCCTTGCTGGCAACAGAGGAAGACAAATAGCATACAAGCAATAAAGTATAATCTAAAAATGGAATACAAGTTAGTTTGGGGACAAATGGCTGATCTGTTTAGGGTTTAGAGAGAAAATCTAGGCCCACCACTTCCAGTATGTCCCAACGTGACCACAGGTTTGTTTCCGAATATATCAGGCAGATATTAACTCAAAATAGAATTAGGCCAGAGCTTGTGAACAGTGTAGACAGGATCCTTGTCAGCTGCTACTGTCTGCACCCAAGACTCTGGCATGAAACCACAGGAGCTATTGTTGGTACCTGAGGAGTGGGGAATCCTCTTGGTAGTCATAACTGTGCAGGAACAAAATCAGCATTTGGATGGAGAAGGAGCATCCCACATTGGAAAGTAATCATCACTTTTATGTCCTTGTGTGTGTATGCTTTGACAGCTTTTTGGAGACGACAGCCTATTTCTTCATGAAACCAAAACTTGGAGAGAAGGAGGTGTCCCCAAATGTTTTCTTCAGTATCTGGCATGAATTCAGCTCTGACTTTAAAGACTTTTGGAAGAAAGAGAACAAACTTATTCTCCAAGAGAGGTAGGTCTTTTCATCTGCACAATGGCATTTCAAAACTGGTATTTTATTAGGTGTGGCACCATGGGGGTTGCCAACTCTTATGGGCTGAATGAAAAATACACAGCCCTCACCCTGGTGCGGCAAGGGGAAGAAGGTACTGACATTCGGCAAAATCTGGATTTTGAATGAGAAGAATCAGCGCAGGGCTGTGGTGCTGCACAGAGCAGCTGGGGACGGGGCTGACTGCCAGGCCCACTGTCTGGTAAAACTGCTCCTATCATGAAACCGCACAAAGCAAACCATGTAAGTAGAGTCGAACAACCCTGCCAGCATGGTATACACACTCACCTCGAAAAACAGACGACAGAGACTACAAAGGTAAGAGGGATTGTGTCTGTGTTTGCTTCTGCTCGATTCATGGGCTCTTGTCTGTTTCACCCTGATGTCACCAAGACACACTGACAAGCACTGTTTTTTTTTAAGTTCTTTCAAGATTCTTGTGGAATTGCATAGCATTTCCTAAAATAAATCTTTTCAGGAACGAAGGGAAATTTCTCCTCTTAACTATGTGAAACAACGACTCTGTGATTATGAAATTCCACAGAGGGGTATTAAATATTAAGTCATGAGGAAAGTGAGCCCTCCCAGGGCAGCCTCCCCAAATAGCCGGGTCTAGTGGGGAAATGAAAGGGAAACATCATCTGCCCCATAAAGCAAAGCCTAATACCAAACCAATTAGTACACTTCCTTTGGTCCCTGTGCTAACAATGACTTGGCTTTAGATCTTTAGAAAACGTACTTCCTGAGGGACTCGGCTCATCATTACCGCAAAAAATCCAGTTTTCTGCGTATTGTCTTCATTTTGGTCTGCTTACACATGAGACCATGACATCCACCCAGGTTTTGCTATCTCCTTAAATCGGGCATGATTCATTGCTAATGTTTATGAGCACATAGAAGCTGCTAGACTTTGGCCCACGCCTATAATTATAGTCATACATCTGGTAACAATTGGGACACAAGCTTAGAAATGTAGCACGAGGTGACTTCATGGTGGCACGAACATCACAGAGTGCCTTCACACCAACTAATATGGCTGTGGCATCACCGGGTGATTTAATCTCATGGAGACTCTTGTATGTGTGTTATTGTAGCACAAGACTATAGTTTCTTAGATTTCATAATTTTTTTTTTTTGCAGTACCGGGGATGGAACCCAGGGGCGTTCTACCTCCGAGCTACACCCCCGGCCCTATTTTTTATACTTTATTTTGAAACTGGGTCTCACGAAGTTGTGGAGGGCCTCACTAAGTAGCTGAGGCTGGCTGCGAACCCGGATCCTCCGGTCTTCACCTCCCAAGTACTGGGATTACAAGCGTGTGCCACCATGCCCGGCCCATAATTTGTTATAGAAGGAACTATGCCCAGTGAGTAGCAGAGAGGGAAAGAGAACAGTTTGAACAGAAAGAAAGCACTTGAAACATTACTCTAAAGATCAGGAACTGCTTCTGCCTCCAAACACATCAGCAGGAGTCCTTGATTGACTATCACACAGAAAGAGGACATTGTGTTTGCTTATCTTATATTATTTATTTATTCTTGTGCAGTGCTTCGGATGGATCCCAGGGCCTCATGCATGCTAGGCAAGCACTCCACCACTGAGCTGCATCCTCAGTGAGAGGAAGTTCCTCAAAGAGAATAGTTAGACAGGTAGAGGTGTTAGTCACACACCCCTGCAGGTGACATAGGCCAGATAATGGCTTAAAATAAGCACATTTAAGCCAGGTGCGGTGGCACACGCCTGTGATCCCAGTACTTGTAAGGCTGAGACAGGAGGATCTCAGGTTTAAGGCCAGTGCGTAGTGACCTAGCAAGACTCTGTTTCAAAAGTAAAACTTTTAAAAAGGGGGTGGGAGGGTAGCTCAGAGGTACAGTGCCCCTGACTTCAATCCCCAATACCACCAAAAAACTTTAAAAGGCATATTTGAATTGTTGTTTCTTTCCTTCAGACTCAGCTGTATGTTGTGTGATCTTTTAGCAAAAAAAAAATCTCCGTTTAGAAAATTGTCAAGAAGAAACTTTTTAAAAAAGAGAAGCAGCTCTCTTAACCTTAGCACATCGTGTAGAACGGTCCTTCTTCCATCTCGAATCTAGACTCACTAAGCTCAGCTTGGGGCCAGCAGTATTTCACCTTGCACGATGATCTGTATCAAGGTGGGAATAGACCAAGCAGAGTGGAGATGGGGTGTGTAGCATTAATGAGACAGGACAAGGGCAGGAGGACACTGTCATCCGGGCCCCAGCACATGAATGCTGGTGTGAACGCCGGTGTGAACGCTGGTGTGAATGCTGGTGTGCCTCCTGAGCCGGAGTTGTGTTAGTGGGTCCTGCTCTCAGCGGCAGTCCTTCCTCTCTGGTGTCTTATGCGTCTGGCATGCCCACTACAAGCTCTTCTTCACTTTCCAACCATTCACGTCAGCCGCATCATTTCTGTGCTCTCTCCTGTCTGTGCTCGCCATGTCCTTGTCACACTGTGGGCTTTCGGACTCGGGCTTGGCGACCTGCTTTCATTCTGATAATATACAAGCGCCCTTGACTGCAGATTTCTAATTTTACTAAATCATTTGCTTTTAATAAAAGAAGAAAGAGGACCACGTGGCGGGCGAGAGTGCAGCCCCATCCTTGGACTTCTGGCAGCCATTATGCCTCTTGACAAGGGACAGCCAGACAGCTGGCTTTGGAGAGCCAGGTCCTTTCCTCAGTGCAGGACCAGATGCAGAAGTTCTGGACAGTGAAAGACAGAAATGTGGATCCTGTGTTCAGAAATTCATAATCTCAAGACAGAAAAGCCTGAGATCAGACCCCAAATCCTTCTGAGGGTGAACCCTGAGGACACACCCTCATGGGTGTGACCTCGCGCCCCCCCCAGTGAGCCAACAGGAGGGCATTTCAGGAATGCTTTGAGGGCACTGGGACAAGGACAGTCACCATCATGGGAGGAAAAGCTCAAGTAGAGTAACAAGTACTTAAGCCAGGCGCTGTGCACAATTCTGTTTCCCTCCTCAGTACCCCTACAGTATTTATATCACCATATTTGTTTAACAGCTAATCCTTTTCTGGCTAACAGTATGTCTGCAGTGTTTTTATTTTGTGCTAGGAATGAATGTTCTTGCTTGGTTTTGTCTTTCATTTCCCATTGACATGTTTAGTGTCCCCATTTCTAGAATAGCTGTTGCCTGTCAACTACCCACCCTGCCCTTCCCCTCCGGCTGTCCCCATAGACGTTTTCTGACTTGACATGGTGCATCGTGTCTCAGACATGGGCTTGGAAATGAAAACTTAGCCCGCTAAAGGGACAAACATGTTTTCTCACATAACAAGTTGGAAACTGTAGGTAATAAAACCCCACTCTGGTACCATAAGCAAAAAGAGAGATTTAACATTTATTTAGACAGTCAATCCACAGAAGGGTGGGGAAAGAACTGGCCTGTGGAAAGTCAGTGGGTTAGGTGGGTGTGTCGTTACCTCTCTTTTGCTATCTGTGCGTCCCCCCTCCTTGGTTGTACTGGGGATTGAACCCAGGAGCAGTCTACCTCTGAGCTACACCCCCAGCCCTATTATATTACTTTTTATTTTGAGACAGGGTCTCACTAAGTCGCTGAAGGCTTCACTAAGTTGCTGAGGCTGATCTTGAACCTGCGATCCTCCTGTCTCAGCTTCCCAAGTACTGGGATTACAGGCGTGCAACACCACAGCCAACTCTATGTGTCTTTTTTAAATGTTCTCCTTCTGTCCCTCTCTATTCCTCCATCTCTTTCCTCTTCATTCTCTCTTTCTAGAAGACGGAATTAAACTAGTTGGGTACAGTGGCACACGCCTATAATCCCGGTACTTAGGAGACTGAGACAGGAGGATCGCAGGTTTGAGGCCAGCTTCAGCAACTTAGGGAGACCTTGTTTCAAAAATTAAAAATAAAATTGGGCTGGGAGTGTAGCTCGGGGGTAGAATGCCTTTGGGTTGAATTCCAGGTAACTTCTATCTGCTCTGCCATGAGCATTTTTATTTTATTCCCCCTATTTTGATTTCTCATGACTTTGTTTCCTGAGTAAGATCTGAGCATCCCTGGTACGCTGAGTGTCTTTCCAAGTTTACAGAGTTTACTGACTCTACTTCCTCTGTTATTTGATCTTGTTGGTAGGGTTAAACATTCTCTGAATCCATCAGCACATCTCTGTCCTCTCCCTCTTGGCCTTGTTCCACCGCCGATTGATTGTAGAGGCCACTCCTGTCCTTTAGGACTAGCCGCTCAGCTGGCCCCAAGTGTCACAAGCTGTATCTCCTGCCCAACGTGTCGCCACAGCCCATTGATCTCCTTCTGGAGAAGGACCAGATGTCTCCTCACAGAGCCCTTCCTTGGAGGATTTAAAACTCGATGCCAGCTATGCAATGTCCTGTTTGCTTAGCTGTACCTGGCAAAGCGGGGCTCATCCTAGGAGCAGCGACTTCTGCCTTCACGGGAGGGGTATGCGGACCCCTCCTGGCATGAGCCTCTGCCCTTGCACCGTGTGGAATCAGCTCTTGGCTTCACTGGCAGAGGGAAAGCCAAGGTCCAGAGGAGAGTGGAGGTGCCCTGGTGCGGGTGCAGTCAGAAGTAGATCTGTTCCTTGGAGGCAGGCAGATTTGAGCTTTCTGGGTTTTTATAAAGAAGCTAATTTTTTAGTAAGTGCTCTTGATGAACACAGAATTCTGGCTGCGCCATTTGGAGTCTGTGGCCATCTGGCTGTGAACAGAGTGCAGTCAGCATCATGAGGTCCCCCATTTCTTCTTGGGCTTCTGCCCCTGGAGTGGTTCTGGGGAAGACCCGGGGATGACGGAATGGGAGCGTGCCCCGGAGAAAAAGCCAGCGGCCTGCAAGAGAGCGCGCCGAGGGCTCCCGTCTCCTGAGCTCACTGACCCAAAGCTAACCTTCATCTCCAGCAAATTAGGGGTCAAGGGGGAGCACAACTACTGCGTGGTAGGTGTTCTTGGCTTGGCATTCCATCCTGAGGGTGGACAGGGCACAGTGACACTCAGTGATGGGCCGCCACGGAAATGGTGAGGCTTTGCTTTTTAATTAATTAATTAATTAATTAATTATTTTCTTTCTTTCCTTTTTTTTTGTATGAGGGTTGAACCGGAGACATCCTAGCTCTCTGAGCTAACATTTCTGCACCTACCTCTTTATTTATGTATTTATTTTTATTTATTTATTTATTGTGTGTGTGTGTGAGTGTGTGTGTGTGTGGGGGGGTACTGAGGATTGAGCCCAGGGACATTGTCCCTCTGAGCTACCTCCCTCAGCTCTTTTTATTTTTTTGTTTTGAAACAGAGTCTTGTTAGGTTGCTAGGTTGCTGGGAGTCTTCCAACATTGCTCAGGCTGGCCTTGAACTTGCTATCCTCTTGTCTTAGCCTCCCAAGTACAGGGATTACAGGCCTGCGCCACCACACCCAGCTTCTTTTTGATTTTTTATTTGAGACAGGTCTCACTAAGTCGCTGAGGCTGACCTCTCCTGCCTCAGCCTCCCAAGCACTGGGATTACAGGAATGTACCACCACACCCAGCAGCAGTGATGCTTTTAAAAAATTAACAGAAGGTATCTGCCATTATGTTATTGATTTGGTCTTTTGCTCTCTGGGTTAATATGGGTTAATAATAATAATTTTATAATATGTAAGCTAAGGTGGGCTGCATTTATTATCATTTTGAAAAGTGATAAGAACTCAAAATTAAGTTCTATTATCTAGACAGTCACTCTTAAGGCACTATATGCTCATGGTAAATAGACATTCATCTCAAAGTTAAAATAGCCAGAAGTGGACATTTACAAGTGAGAATCCCCATTCCTCTTAAGTTTTAATTTTTCCAAAAAAATTGTACTGGAGATGAGCTTCTAAAAAATGTGGGATGAGAAAAAAGGAAAGAGGTAAAGAACTTTAATCTATAAAGTATTTTGATAGCCAGGCATGGTGGTGCATACCTGTAATCTCAGTACTTGGGAGGCTGAAACAGGAGGATTGCCAGTTCAAGGCCAGCCTCAGCAACATAGCAAGGCCCTCTGCAGCTCAGTGAAACCCCATTTCAAAATAAAATGGGGCTGGGATATAGCTCAGAGGTAGAATGTCCCTGGGTTCAATCCCCAGTACCACACCCCCAGTAAATAGAAAAATTAAAACAGGTATTTTGATTATCAGTTTGTACATATTTTTTTAAAACAATAAAGCACATCATGAAAAAAGTATATTCATAGATCTTATTTTTATTATATGGGGTTATTTTTAAAAATTAACCTCTAGGGTTTAAATTCTTACAGCCTAGGGGTGAACATTTTTGGAAAGTTTGATAAAATTCCATTTGGCCACTTTAAAGCTTTCCAGGTCTGTGGAAGTAAATAAGAAGAGGCATAGCTATATATATATATATATTAGTTGTATATATATACACGTATATAACTAATGATATGTATAATTATATATAATGTACATATACATATATAATGTAGATGTATAATATATATAATGATATCTATATCATTACTTAAGAGAATTCCTGACGTTCACAGATAACTCAAAGTTTTTCTTTTAAACGTCAGGCTGCGTCTGGTCTCTCTTCCATCTAGACGTCAGCCTGGACGTGGGTGTCAGCGCGCTCTTATCTTCCAGTGCTGTTCAGGGGACAGAAACACTCCTCGTTCCGTGTCGAGTTCCTACACGGGTTAGGGTTTGTCCTGCAATCTTCGATTAATTTTCTCAGTGTTTCATTTCACAAGAACCAAATATGATAGGTGGTAAGAGGATGGGCTTGGAGTTTAAAAGGCTTAGATTTGATATATGCCTCCAACAGTATGTGTGTAACTCTTGCCACACCAATTTACCTCTCTGTGCCTCAGTTTCCCCATCTGTGCAGTGAAGGTTCTGACAGCACTGGTTCCTGGAATGAATTCAGTGAGCTACTGAGCACAAGCGACCCGCACAGTCTCATGTGTAGACGCTTCTCAGTTAACCTTGGCCGCTGTCATCCTCGTATGTAGCAGTGTTGTTCTACACACAGTCGGCTTGGCATTAAAGAGCTTTAACAAACCCTGTGCGGTTCTACTCCGTCAGGCATTCTTAGTGTGTATGCCTAAGGTATGAACCCAGGCACTGCCAATTATAAATTGACCTTGGGAGATTATTAAATCTTTGTCGATTTTAGTTTTCTAATATGTAGAGCTGAAATAATGACCTCTAAAGTACATGATATTGAAGCTAAGTGATATTAAGTGTAAATTTTCCAACACAGTGAGCATGTCATTGCAGGTACTCAATATAATGAATAGTACCGATGGGTTTTTAAAAATTACTGTTTTTATTATGTACGAGCCTAAAGTTTTTCTGTCTTTGTGTGTGCATGTGTGTGTCACTAGAGATTGAACCCACGGGTATTCTACCTCTGAGCTACACCTCCAGCCCTATTTTATGTTTTATTTTGAAAGGGTTGTGGTAAGTTGCTGAGAGCCTCACTAAATTGCTGATGCTGGCCGCGAACCTGTGATCTTCCTGTCTCAGCCTCCCAAGTAACTGGGATTACAGGTGTGTGCCATCACTCCTGGCTTGTTTTTCTCTTCATGAATACAACAGGAAGCACTGCACAGAGAGATAAAGAACTTGGAGAAGAAGAAGAGTGGGTATTCATGAGGCATAGAGTTTAGGAAGGATGATAGTGCTTCAAATGGAAGGAGAAGAACACAGAAGCTGGGAATCACGTGGAGTAACTTTTCGGTCGGGAGTCGGTATCGTTTTGTTTTAGTGGTACTATTCTCCACTTAACATTTAAAGTCAAAGGCTTTCTTACCATGGCCTCCGAAGCCTCTTCACCGGGGATCTGTAGCAGTCACCTGGTTTTGTTGTCCTTTGTCTTCTTTGCCAACACCCCTGGTTGTTCGGCCTTGGCTTCTGATCCTTTAGATGACGTGTCTCTGTTTATGGCAGAGCTGTGTTGCAGTCCCTTAAGGACAAGGAATGGGCCCCTTTGGCTCTCTTTTCATATTCTGATCTTCTCATTTAAACATTAAGCAAAGCCATCAGCAGAGTGTGGAAACACAGACATGGGAGTTTGAGATAGAGGAGGAGCTTGGTCTATTAGAAAGTCAGGTGGGGATGGTACTTGGAGGCTGAGACAGGAGGAGTGCAGGTTCATGGCCAGCATCACCAACTTAGTGAGACCCTCCGCAACTTAGGAGACCCTGTTTCAAAATAAAGAATAAAAAATAGGGCTGGGGGTGTAGCTTGGAGGTAGAATGCCCCTGGGTTCCATCCCCAGTACTGCCAATAAATAAATAAATAAATAAATAAATAAATAAATACAAAACAAAACATAAAATAGGCTGGGGTGTAGCTCTGAGGTAGAGTGTCCCTGGGTTCCATCCCCAGAACTACAACAAATAAACAAATAAATTAATAAATAAAATAGAAAGTCACAACCTAGAGACTAGATAATGTTGATGGCAAATTACAGATAATGGTGGGAGAGCAAATTTTTTTTTAATATCATGAGCAGATAGACAGATGTACAAATGGATGGATGGATAGATGGGGAGTTCCTGGAAAGCACACAGCCATTCAGGAAAGAACCCAAGCCAGTTATTAACCTGCCTCCTGTTTTCTGGAGCTTTCTACTTCATCTGTGGAAAATACTTTCCTACACAACCACCCCCCATAGCGCCACAATCCGCTCTCTCTGAACCCTGGACACCACTGGACTTAGGACTTGTCCACGCGCTTCACCAGAGCCAGTCAGCATGTCACTGGAGGTGTGCAAAGCCACCATAGGTTATAGTCAGGACGGGTCATGGGTAAATACACACCGCAACCCTGACAACGATAGCGTGGGGCCGAGGAAAGGCGGGAGGTGGTTTGTTTTATATAAACCAGCCAGGCAGTGTCTCTGAGCGGTGATGGATACGCAGGGACCCGAGGAAGTGAGGGAATGAGTCAGTTGGAATCTGGGGGAAGAACATTCCAGGAGAGGAAGCAGCAAACACAAAGGCTGAGGGAGAAGCGTGTTGAGCAGGGAGGCCATAGTGGCTGCAGCAGACCCAGTGAGAGAAAGACGCAGGCGCACTGGGTCAGGGGGTGCAGCCTGGGGACCCCCTGAAGGCGGCATCGAGAAGATGGGTGCCGGGAGATCCAGGCACGATGCTGCCGGTTCCAGCGTGAGGAAGAGGAGGCTCCGCGTTGGCCTTCGTGTTTGGAACTGGAGGGTGGTGATCCGTACGTGCAAGCCGTCCAGTGGTTAGGGACAAACGCCTGAGGAAGTGGGAGAACTGCACACGCCTGTAATCCCAGCACTTGGGAGGCTAAGACGGGAGGATCACAGGTTCAAGGCCAGCCTCAGCAACTTAGTGAGACACTGTTTGAAAATAAAAAAAATAAAATAGGGCTGGGGGTGTCGTTTGGAGGTAGAATGCCCCTGGGTTCCATCCCTGGTACCAAAATAAATAAATAAACAGCAGCAGAGGAAGTAGAGACAGGGAGAGTAAACGACCCTTTAAAGGAGTTTGGACATGTGAAGAGCCCCCAGCAAAAATTTAGCCGAAGGGGGGGGGGCAGATTAAGGTTTTGTTTTCTGCATTTGTTTGTTTGTTTTGGGATGGTGGGATAAAAGGCATATTTGTAGCCAGACAGGAATAATCCAACAGAGAAAAAACTGTGACCCTTGCTCTCCCTTAATATGTGTGTCCCTCCCTGTCTTCTATCTCCCACGTCTTATTCCTTAATTAAGCCATTCTTCCTCTTGCATAATTCCTAACCATTACAATATAAATAGCTTTGTTGTACTCTTATGAGTTGTACAGGGAGGAAATTGGATGCACTATCTATAACCTAATTCCTGTATTTTCCTAATAGCCTTTGAGTCCCCCAACCACCCAGAACATAGGGTACAAATGACACACATCATCCTTGCTAGGGAAGTGTCAAAACAAAAGCCACAGGGTAAGTTCCAACAGAGCTCAGCTTTCTAAAATCACCGAGATTATACAAACATCTTACCACCGGTGGAAATAATAAAAGGATGTTTGCATGAAAAATGTCAAATTTAGTAAGCAGCAGCATTCTTCTATAATAAAGGGTGGACTTTGCTTTCAAATTCGGTTTTGTAATGGTTTTGGCCATCACTTACGGCAGGAATTTGTTTTACTTACTATCATAGGTTTGTGGTATCAGTGACTGTTGTTTTACCCTATCGAGGAAATCTAAAACATCCTGAATATGTACAGAAAGGACACGATTATTCTCATGGGACTTGGTAAAGGGCACATTGCTATAAACATGGAGAGGCATGTATCACTATAGTATTCTAACTTTAATTATTTTGGAAAGATATGTGGGAATGGTTTATTTATTTATTTATTTATTTATTTATTTTTGTGGTACCGGGGATTGAACTCAGGGGCATTCTACCTCCGAGCTCCGCCCCTAGCCCTATTTTTTTTTTTATTCTTTATTTTGAAACAGGGTCTCACTAAGTTGCGGAGGGCCTCACTAAATAGCTGAGGTTGGCTGCAAATCTGCGATCCTCCTGTCTCAGCCTCCCAAGTACTGGGATTACAAGCGTGCGCCACCACACCCGGCTCATGGGAATGGTTTAGCTGGGTTATATGGTAGTCCCATTTCTAGACTTTTGAGGAACCCTCATACTGATCTCTATAGTGGTTGTACTAATTTCTAATCCCACCAGCGATGTGTAAGAGTTCCTATTTCTCCACATCCTCACCAGCATTTACTATTGTTTGTGTTCTTGATGACTGCCATTCTAACTGGAGTTGGATGGAATCTCAGTGACATTTAGATTTGCATTTCCCTGACTGCTAACAACGATGACCATGTTTTCACATTTTTATTGGCCATTTGAATGTCTTCTTTTGAGAAGTGTCTGTTTCATTCAATTGCCCATTTATTGATTGGGTTGTTGGGGGGTTTTGATGTTAAGTTTTTTTAGTTCTTTTTATGTTCCGGATATTGGTCCTCTGTCAGAGGAGTAGCTGGCAAAAATGTCCTCCCATTCTGTAGACTCTCTCTTTATACTCTTGTTTATTTCCTTTGTTGTGCAAAAGCTATTTAATTTGATGTCATCTCAATTATTGATTCCTGGCTTTATTTTCTGGGCTTTAGGGGTCTTATTGAGGACGTCCCTGCCTGTGCCTATGTTATGGAGTTGTTCCTATGTTTTCTTCTATTAATTGTAAAGTTTCTGGTCTGATTTGTAGGTCTTTGATTCTTTTTTTTTTTTCCAGAACTGGGGATTGAATCCAGGGGCATTCTACCTCCGAGCCACACCCTCAACCCTATTTTTTTTTTATTCTTTATTTTGAAACAGGGTCTCACTAAGTTGTGGAGGGCCTAAGTAGCTGAGGCTGGCCGCGAACCTGCAATCCTCCTGTCTCAGCCTCCCAAGTACTGGGATTACAAGTATGCGCCACCACGCCTGGCTCTTTGATCCTTTTTGAGTTGGGTTTTGTGCAAGGTGAGAGGTAGGGGTCTAGTTTCATTCTTCTACATATGATTATCCAGTTTTCCAAGCAGCACTTGTCGAGACGGCTGCCTTTACTCTGACTTATGTTTCTGGCACCTTTGTCAAGGATCAGCTGGCTGTAACTGTGGATTTGTGTGTCTTCTATTCTATTCCATTGGTCTGTGTGTCTGGTTTTTGCCTACCATGCTGTTTTTGTGATGCCTCCAGCATGGTTCTTATTGCTCATAATTGCTTTGGCCCTTCTGGGGCTTTTGTTCTTCCCTAGGAATTTTAGGACTGTTTTTTCTAGCTCTGTGAAGAATGACATTGGTAATTTGATAGAGATTGCTCTGAATCTGTAGATCACTTTTGGTAGTATGGCCATTTTGACAATATTTATTCCGCTTATCCAAGAACATGGGAGGTCTGACACATTTTATTTGTTTGGAGTTATAAGAGATTCAGTATTTTAGAATCAGATGATTCTATATGAACAATTATAAATAATACCCATAAATCAATATAATTCATATAAATGTATGTATAGTATATAACAAATATATAATAATCTGAGCATATATTGATATAAGTGAGACAGTAACTAGAAGCAGGGGAAGAGGCTGGTTGAACAGCGCACGTGTTTTTGTTTGCTTCTCGGTTTTCCCAGTCACTGTGCTATGGTCCTTGTCAGGGTTCTCAAAATGTGGCTCCTGGACAGACAGCCTACTTGGGGACTCGTTGGAAATGCCCACTATTGACTGTCTATCTAGACCAGCAGGCTGTGTTTTCACAGCCTTCAGGTGACACACTTAAGTTTAAGAACCGTAGTTGTGGTCTTGGATAAAAAGAAGGTGAATTCGGTGTAGATGCCAAGCCGTCCTCTTCCCAGCCTTCCTCCTGCACCCTGCATCCAGCCTTTCACCTCTTCAGGCGTGCGCATGGTGACAGGCACTAGTGGTGCTGAAGGTCAAAGCTGTGCTGCTGGGTTGTCGGTGTCCAGGATAATGACCTTGGGAAATAAACTGCAGATCATCTACTCCCATCTACTTCGATTATAGGATTACCATATGTACAATACTAATAGCTGGACCTTAAGCCCCTGATTCTCTACCCTTCTTAGTGCCAGGATGAAATGGGAAGAGTACAGACTCTGGAGCTAACCAGCTCTGAATTCCCTTCTGCATCTTCCTCTTGTGCAATCCCAAGAAGCTCACAAACGAGCCCCAGTCTCTTGTCTCTTGTCTCTAAAACAGGGTGATGGCGTCTCTCCTGCTTTGCCCTTGTTCCCGTTGTCTCTCACACTGACTGGCTCATGCTGCAAATGTTCATTTCCTTCAAATGAAAAACCAACCCAGTCGTTTTTTGGATATCTGTGATGGCTAGGGCAGTTTTTCCTGTTCCCAGATTAAAATAGTCTCTGTATTGTGCTGGTTGGGACACACTTTAGAAAGGGAACAGAGCCTCACACAACATCACGCTGCTGTCTTCTTTGAACGTATTCGTTCACCGTAAACTCATCCACCTGTCCTCCCACGGAGCCAGGTTTTCTCTGTCTAGCCCACTAGCATCCTATGAGAGATTCCTTAACTGCCTCACTGAAATGAAGATATACCACCGCAAGTCACTTCCCTTTTCCACTAGCCTAGGAAGTAGTGAGGCTACTTTGAAATGATTGCGTGTTGAATCCTTTAGTAGTCTCATTGTGATCACATACTAAGCACAAAATAGGTTTGCCTTGAGGTGGAAAAAAGTATAATACCCTCAACTGTTTCATGAGCTTACATTTTATGTACATTGATTCAAACTAAATTGTTATTTACAGATGGTATTGTAGCAGTCAGTGAGTAAACTCAAAGGTCAAGTCAAATGAAACCCTGGCTAGTTTAAACAACATGCATTGGGCATCCACATGCATTGCCGGAGAGATGCAAAAGACAAGAGAATTAGATCAGAACCCTACTTACTTGCCACAGTGTATCCCTGTGGTTTTGTATCTTAATTGTAGTTTCTCTGTCATTGCCATCCATTCACTGAATCAGCTGCTCCTCAAACATCTAGTGAACTTAGCTGTGCAAGCTGTGATGTTCCACTCTGGGAAGGCAAAGACCACTGAACTCAAGGGGCTTCCTCACAAGGAGAAACAATACATAAATAGCCAGAGGTCTTCCTGTGAGGAGAATCATGGGAAAGCATAGACTGTTGCCTGGGTAAGTCTGCCCAGGGACATTTCCTATAGGAGGCTACTTTTTAACCTAACCTGAAGGACCCCTGGGAGAGCACAGGAAGAGAGAAGGAGACTGGGCAGTCCCAGGGGAGCTGATGTAGCAGCGATGCTCCACGGGGACAGGGTGGCTCTGTAAGTTGGAGACTAGTAGGTTGTATCCAGACTACTAGTGACCTTGAATACCTCATGAAGGAGCTTATTATTTTCCTGGCAAATGGATAAGAGTCTCTGATGATTCCCAGGGTTGTGGAGGGTGAGTTGGACCAGCATGGAAGCCAGTCCGCAACGTGTGGCAAGGGTCCAGGTGACACAGGCAGGCCTGACAATCAGGGACGGTGAAATTAGGGAGGTTGGGACAGGTTTTAAATCTCTGATGAGGAATACTTAGTAGCAGCACGTGTTTCCTGTGCTGACCGTTTGTGTGTGCATGGTGGGTGTGGTAACGGGACTCGAGGGTAATTCAGGAGCTGGTGCATGGTCATGCTCTTCACTAAGGCCCAGGCTGGGCGAGAGGGAGAAGGCGGCCCTCGGGGACCTGGAGCTTGAGATTCAGGAAGCATGTCCTGAAAGGTAGTTAGAAAACCCAGAAGCTCCCTGAGACCAGCGGTACGACAGTTGGAAGAATTAGCGACTTATTGACCACTTCCAGGTCGTTAGCACACTGGTTGTGAGTAACTCCTGGAAAGCAGCTGGTAGGTTTGCCAATTAGGAGAGTATTGATGTTTTTTTGAATAAACAACAAGTAGATGTGAATGAGGATTTATATATTTGTATGATTCTTTTTTTTTTTTTTTGTGGTACCGGGGATTGAACCCAGGGGCATTCTACCTCTGGGCTACACCCCCAGCCCTATTTTTTATTCTTTATTTTGAAACAGGGTCTCACTAAGTTGTGGAGGGCCTCACTAATTAGTGGAGGCTGGCCGTGAACCCAGATCCTCCGGTCTCAGCCTCCCAAGTACTGGGATTACAAGCGTGTGCCACCACGCCTGGCTCTGTATGATTCATTTTTTGCTTTATTTGTTTATTTTGGAACTGGAGGTTGAAACAGAGGAATTCTATTTCTAAGCTACACCCCCAGCCCTTTATATTTTCTATTTTGAAACAGGGTCTCCCTAAGTTTCTGAGGGTCTTGCTAAATTGCTGAGGCTGGCCTCGAACCTGCGATCCTCCTGTCTCAGCCTCCCAAGTACTGGGATTACAGGCATACGCCACCACCGCACCCAGCTGTCTTATTTGCTTTACAATGAAGGTTCAACAGCATTCACTCATTTTTATGTATCCATAGCCATTTCAAAGCGATGGGGAAAGATCCTCATGCCTGAGGTGGCTCATCCATGAATTATAATATTCTGGGTCTTATGTAATCGTAGGTAGTCCTCAGAGAGAGCCAGGCTCGAAGAAATTGAGGCTGTTGGCTTAATGTGTTTTCTTGTGAATGATCCCTCTATCTTTTTTCACCTATACATACTGCAAAAAAGAGTTTCAGGAAATACTGACACACATAATCGCTGCTTGCTGGCTGTAGGTCCACGAGAGGAATACACTTGTAGCTTTTAGAACAAAAACCTTGAACATGTGTTTCTGTCATGGAATCAGATTTGGGAACTAAGCATTGCTCAGCCTTCAGCTCCCGATGTTGCAAAAGTGGCACACTTGCTGGGGAGGGGTGTGGAGTGTGTGTGTGTGGCCCGGTGTCCAATGGCACACCCGTGTATTTAAAGTTTGCTTTTCTTCCTGTCAGGAGCTACTTTGTGCTCACTCTAATTGTTATCTGTAACCACAGGGGCGCAATGCCGTGTTTTCTCTGAAAAAGTAAAAAAAAAAAAAAAATTCAGCGATGAGATTTAGAAATACTTGCGGAAACTTATTTTTTATTTGCAATAGTGATAAGTGACATCTTGGTAGATCTATCTTCAATATATCTCCGGGGTTTTGTGGTTTGCGCATGTGTGTTTTAAGTCATTCGGATTTTTCAAAGAGAAAAGACAGACCCAGGAAGAAGCTTCCCCGAGTCTCCTTTAGTTCCATGAGGCATCTGATGCCCACACCTGCCTTTACTTGGAGAGAGACCCACAGCCCTCAAGTTTATTCCCAGGCAGCCTTTGCCTAGAATCGCTGCCTCGTGCTCTCCCTTTTGGGTAGAAAAATTAAACTTGTGGGCAGACCTGATGGTGTTACGTTTCAGTGAAGTGCACTGTGAACTGGTAGTGATGGTAATTATGTCCCCTCTCGGCGGGCGTACTGTTAGATCCATCTGCCCAGGGTCAGGACCTCAGGCTGGTGACATCTCAGCTCCATGCTGCCCTGTCTCTCCTGGCCTGCAGACTCGGAGACAAAGCCCCGCTCATGGCAAGCAGAGCTGAGCCTGCAGGAAGCGACTCCGGCTGCCACCCATACTTATTTAGACCAAATCATTGATGTTTGGTGGCAGGAAAGTGGCTCCCTTTCTCGTTTGATTGCCTGGTGAGACCCTATCTGTTTCTTGATAAGATTGTGACCGGCGCTGTTTGGTCTAGAAGGTAGATGCAGATTATTCTTCCTGCAACCCACAGGAACCTTCTGGTTTCTTGTCTCTGTATCTGTCCCAGGGTTATCTTCCTTATTCATCACACAAACTGTTTTTAAACTTAATCACACTGAACTTTCTGTATATGTTTGCCTGCCAATAAGTGGGTCTGGGGCTAAGAAGAGAGAGTGCAGAGAGAAATGTAGCGTCGTTAGGAGAGAAATGAAAAACCACTCCCTGGGTTTAGAATAATCCTCAGTGGAAGGGAATCCAGTTGCAGTAAGGACACAATTTCAGAAACTTTTAGTTTGTTTTGAAAAGAAAAATAACAATGGTAACTTAAAACTAGTTCTAACAAATCCTATAATAAGAACTATTTTTAATTCAGTTATTTACATCTGTCTTCTCTTATGGAATTATAAACCTTAAAAATTCTGATTCTCCTGAACTCAAATGACTTTTTTTCTTTGTTTTTGGTTGTGGGTTTTTTGTTTTTTTTTTTTTGGTGCTGGGGATTGAACCCAGGAACATTCTATCTCTGAGTTACACTCACGACCTTATTTTTGGGAAACAGTCTGGCTAAGTTTCCTGAGGGTATCACTAAGTTGCTGGGGCTGGCCTCAAACCTGCCATCCTCCTGTCTCAGCCCCCCCAAATACAGGGATTACAAGTGTTCACCATCGCACCCAACCTTTATTTAATAACGTCTAAGCTGACAATCCTAAAACCAGATGAAGCGGTTCCCACTTAGATCATTTTCATGCAAAGAACCAAACTCCAAATAGATGTACTGAAATGTGCTTAGCTGCTCTTTAAGTGACATTTACAACTTTATTTTTAGAAGATAAATTTTGCATAATGATTTTTAAGTAAATTTAAGCTTAAGCTTTAATAATCCAAGACTTTTTTCATCTGCTTATTTTTGCCCAGAACCTAGAAAACGTTTCCACTGGGGCTGACCTCAGAGTCGCATTCCTCACCGAAAACTTTGAGAGTCTCTGTCAGTGGGTCTCTGTAGCACCACAAACTCTGTCATTATCAATTAACAGTGTCACGCTTCTTTACCCTGATCAGCCTGAATTTCGGGTTTTGCATTCATTCCAGCAGTGCTGCCCCTCTGTAGGGACAAGCTGCTGAGCGAGCAGGTGGCACGGCACCTTGGAAGGTGATACTCTTGGAATTTAGAGCGGTGCCTGCCTCTCTCTGAGTCGGCCCTCTGGCTTCCCCAGCACGGCTGAGCCCCTGCAGTGTGTGGAGGCTCGGGGTCGTGAGGAGTCCTGTGGCGAGAAGATGACTGCCTGCGAGTCAGGGACTCTGTTCCTTTGCTGGCACTAAACTCAGAAGCTTATTCTAACTGGAGCACCATTCACATCCACTCAGTTACCTGCCTTTCTCCTCTAGCGGGGACAGAAATCATTACGAGGAGGTGGAGGGTCTGATCAAGGCAGGCCTGGTGGCTCTAACAATAGGGTGTCCACCTGACACCTAGGAAGAAACAGAAGAGGCTGAAAGACACACAGAGCTGGCGATATTCAGAGACTGGGCCACTGCAGGGCGCCACGTGTTTCTCAGGAGGCCCTGGGAGGGTGGCCCTGGATCATGGTAGGTTACGACAGCAGTGTCCAACAGTGGCCTCAGCCCACCAGGTAGGGGTTAAATCAGTCTGTGTATGGAAAGAGAATAACTTAGTTGGTTTCAAAAAGACTATTCAAAATTGGTTATATAAAGATTGGTCCTTATGGAGACAAGTTTTCATTACCCAGGAATCAGACGTTCATTCATTCGTTCATTCTTTCATTCATTCATTCATCTCACTTTTTTTTTTTTTTTTGCAGTACCAGGGATTGAACCCAGGGGCATTCTACCTCCGGGATACACCCCCAGCCCTATTTTTTTTCTTTATTTTGAAACAGGGTCTCACTGAGTTGCAGAGGGCCTCACTAAGTAGCTGAGGCTGGCCGCGAACCCGATCCTCCGGTCTCAGCCTCATCTCACTTTTTTTGAGCATCCCCAGAGTGAAACTTTACTTTTGGACAGAATTGTTTTATTCATGTCGCTCTTCATCAAATCTGATTCCATAGCCAGGCGTGGTGGCACACACCTGGAATCCCAGTACTTGGGAGGCTGAGACAGGAGGATCGCAGGTTCAAGGCTAGCCTCAGCAACTTAGGGAGACCCTGTTTCAAAATACAAAATAAAAAGGGCTGGAGGTGTAGCTCAGAGGTAGAATGCCTCTGCATTCAACCTCCAGTAACAACAAAACAATAAAAATCTGATTCCATATGCCCCTTGGTTATTTCCCATAGTTCTACATTCCTTTGAAAGGTAAAGCCTCGTTTTCTTGCCCATTCGTAGTCCTCCATTCAAGGAGTAAGCACCTACCTTTGAAGTGCATAGTTCCAGCAGAGTTCTCTTTGTTTTTGAAGTTTTATGAAAGACATTACAAAAATATTAACATAAAATGGTATGGCCATTATCTACTACTTAATGCCCCTCTCTTCCTCCTAAACAAAAATGCTACATTTCCTGTTTTCTAGTCTCTGCTTCCTGGGCTGTTTTTTTCCAAAAATTCCTAAAAGTGATGCATGAGGAGTTTCTTGCCAGCATCATATGATTTCGTCTCGCTCATTCTCCTTCTCCTCTTAAATTGCCGATGGGAAAACTGTTAAAATGAGCCTATCAGAGATGTCACCCTAAAATTTTTACTTCCCTGTTTAGTTCTCTAATAACAAACGCCCTGGCAATCCCCCTGCATGTGAAGGCAGCCCCGTTAAAAAGATTGTGTCTTCATGAGTCATTCACAAGGGCCCAGGCCCCGCCAGCACCGGAGGATCCGCTCAGGGGCGGGCAGTGTGGCCGCTGCCCACGGTCCTCCCCAGAGCGGCTTCCTCTTTCCAAGGACCTTCTCTGTTCGTGGTGACTTCTTTTCGCTTTTTTTTTTTTTTTTTTT
>PVJS01000650.1:72729-84275 GCA_004027185.1 Glis glis | reverse complement strand
AGCGAGCTGAGGCTGGCTACGAACCCGGATCCTCCGGTCTCCACCTCCCAAAGTACTGGGATTACAAGCGTGCACCACCATACCCGGCCTTCTTTTCTTTTTACAAACTAAGAATCCCCCTCTTTTTATTTCCTTCCTCCTTCCAGAAGGGAAAACATCAGCAGCGTGTGTGTGTGTGGGGGGGGGGTGCTGGGCTTGAACCCAGCTCGAGGTACATCCCCCAGCCCTATTTTATTTAATTTTTTTGTCTTGAAACAGGGTTACTGAGAGTCTCACTAAATTGCTGAGACTGTCCTTGAACCCGTGATCCTCCTGCCTCAGCCTCCCCGGGACTGGGATCACCGTGTATCCCACCACACCCGGCTCACATCAGCATGCATTTTTACTTAAAGCCTTAGATGGAGAGTTGTGAAATGAACATCTTTCCTTCCTGCCAGGAAGCCTCAGGCATCACTGAAGGAGAGGTGGGGCAGGAGGGAACAAGGTGGGACCTGCACAGGCGGTTAATGTACAAACCCAAAATGCCGGCCGCTGGGCCTCTCCACACCGACTTCTCCCTCGTGGTGGTTCTTATTTCTGCTGACTCTGGCAACATTTCTGACCTCCAGGAATGCATTCTTTTTTCTTGTCTGAAGTGTGGAAAAAATGTCTGTTGTCAAAGTTGTGTTGAAATGAACTTGGCATTTGGAAGCAGAAACTAAGAAACTCGGAGCGGTGGGAATCGCTAAGTGCGCAGGCCAGTGTGCGATGTGGACAGACGGAGGCGTGGCCGGGCGTGCTGGCATACGCCTGTAATCCTGGTGCTTGGGAGGCTGAAGCAGGAGGACCGCAGGTTCAAAGGCAGCCTCGGCAACTTAGTGAGGCTGTCAGCAGCCTAGTGAGACCCTGAGACCCTGTTTCAAAATAAAAAATAAAAATAGGGAGGTGTACCTTGGAGGTAGAATGCTCCTGGGTTCAATCCCCAGCACCACAAAATTTAAAAAAGAAAACAACAAAAAACAAAAAGAAACAAAAAAAACCACAGAGGAGGGAGGGAGACTTGTCATCCCAGGAGGTCAGTCTGGGTCAGTCAACAAGGACCTCGGAGACATCGGCGACAGGGAGGGCACCGTGTCTGAGTCCTGCCGGTGCCGGTGCTGGTACTGGTGCTTCTGAATCAGGGAAGAATGCACAGGAGCGGGCCCAGATAGCTGCATTTTAACAAATTCCCCATGGATCTTCGGTCCCTTCAATTAGAAGAGGAACCTGTTCAACATTCCGGTGCATGGTTATCCAGCTTCCCCAAATCACTCATGATGCACATCTAGGGGTGCTCAGGATAAGGACACCGACTCACCCTAGTCAGACACATAAGAGACTGAGGCATAAACCAGAACACCAGGGGATCCTGTGCCTGTAGGGGGAGAGCTGCTCAGAGCTCTCCAAGCTCAGCGTGGTGTCCTTGACTCTCCATCAGCCTTTGACTGTGTTCTTCTGTATGTAAGATTTCTTTTCTTCCTCCAAGTCCCATTCGCCCTTTTCAAGAAAAATATGAACAACCAAGATTTCTCTTTTAAACAAGGCTCAGCTATCAACCCATGCCAGAAAGATTTTCATAGCTCTGCCACCCACCCTGGGGACACGGTCGTGCCTTATACGAACTTGGGTGGTTGTCTTGAATACATCACTGCTACTCATGTGCTTGTGTGTTCTCTCCTGTGAGACGCTGAGTTTAATTGTCCCCATAAGACAGAGCGGCAGCCAGGCGCCGCACACGTGACTGTAAGTGAGTGGAGGGTCAACGATCCCGTGCGACTCCCTGAGTCCCGCTCCTGACCGTCTTCATCGCCACCATCCGCAATGATCCGATTCATGTTGTGTACGTTGAAGTATGTTTGTATTAGAATCCACTTCCTGTGATCCTTATAAAATATGTTTTTAGAACAAAATAAATAAGATAGGGAGAAAATTAGGATGCTTTGGGGAAGCTAAATACTTGTGAAGTACATTTTTTTTTAAGTGCCACAAAATGTTTTAAAGAACTCCGAGTAGATTTAAGAGGGAATCGACTGGATTTTGGCTAAGTGCTGACCCAAAGTTTCCCTAATTCCCTATCTAAATACTTCAGCATAAATATACTGGTAGCTATTTCAGAGGAAGATGGGATTCTGAAATTCTTAGTTTGTTATAAAGAAAATGTTTTTGTCTTCAGATGTTTAGAGGAAGGATTAAAGGCAATTTATGGCTTGAGTAGAAAGTAATAAAAGGGGTAACAATGGAGTGTCTTCTAAATCAGCATCACTTTCTGGAATTACTAACAATACCAACCCGGCAAGCATTTTACGTCTCAAAGGAATTACTTTCGTTTGTCATGCTGTAAGGTAAACCATCCATCCATGGTGAGCGGCTAACCTGGACTGTTTGTTTTATTCTATTGTTTGAGAAGAAGGCCGAATCAGTTGTAGAAGAAATGAATTCTGTCATTAGATCATTTGCCACAGGGCTCAAGAAATACATTTGCAATTCATCTCTTTCAGGAAATTAGAATTACAAGGTCTACACAAAATGTGTTTTTTTCCCCCTAAGACCAAACCATAACTGGTTCAGTTTCTCCAGAAATACCTCATTTTTAACTCCCAAGGAAAAATCACAAGGATAAAAAGTAAATTAACCTGATAGGATAGTATCTTTCTTGTAGCACCCCTTCTCACTGAGAGTCTAAATCTCTAGAGGGCTTACTCTGTGTTTAATTAAAGCATTCGTAACTTTTTATAGTACTTTACAATTTATAAAGAGATTTTTTTTTGTAGTACCGGGGATTGAACCCAGGGGCTTTCTACCTCCGCGCCACACCCCCGGCCCTATTTTTTTATACTTTATTTTGAAACTGGGTCTCACAAAGTTGCGGAGGGCCTCACTAGGTAGAGAGAGAGAGAGAGAGAGAGAGAGAGAGAGAGAGAGACAGGGAGAGAGAGAGAGAGAGAGAGAGAGAGAGCGAGCTGAGGCTGGCCGCAAACCCAGATCCTCCGGTCTCTGCCTCCCAAAGTACTGGGATTACAAGCGTGCGCCACCACGCCCGGCTATAAAGAGATTTTTAAATGAAATTACGTTCATTCTTTGCAACAACTATGTGTAGTAATAATGTCCTGCTTTCATAAGTGATTGAGCCTTTTCTTCATCTGAGGGAGGACCGAGGTGCAGAGGTCACAGGACGTTACCAGTGTCAACAACACAGGATTTATCTGCGAGCAGCCTCCTTTCTTGACTGCATTTCTGGCAAGTCCAGGGCTGTCTTCTGTGGAGGGTATGCGCAGAAAGAAAGCCTAGAAGTGTTAAGACACTATCACTGCTCACTCTTTTCGGTCACCAGTCAAATGATGAATGAGCCCCGTGCTCAGGGAAGTTCAATCTTTTGAAACTGCCCAAGTATTTTTTACAAACGATTTTTATGCATAGGTAAGTATGGTATAGAAAGTGAATCTGAAATAATTCCAAATAAGCATGTGATTTCTTATATGATACTCTTGAGTTAGGTAAGGCTTCTGATTTATGCTGCCAATTCTGTGGATGCGATATTGCCAGTCTGTGGGCTCCCCTCACCCAGAGGTCCCAGCGCACTGTGTGAATAGACCTCCTGGCTCCAACAGTCAACGTCTGAAAGTCAGCGTCACACAGCGTCACCGTGCGTGCTGTTCCTCCCTCCAGTAACTCAAATCCGTAACGCGTTCTAGCTCTCTCACCTATTATAAGGAGGACTGCAGTGATCTATGCAGGGTTCTCTTTAAAATAACTATCTTCTCCCCTTTCAGAGTAAAAGAAGCTGAAGAGGTGTGCAGGCAGAAAAAAGGAAAATCACTTTACAAAATAAAACCAAGACATGACTCCGGGATTGTAAGTATAAGTATTACAGGTTTTTAACTCATGATTCTCTTTGGCTTCTGAATGTTGTCTTCACAATATGTAGAAACCTGTGTGATTTTTTTTTTTTTTTGCAGTACCGGGGATTGAACCCAGGGGCTTTCTACCTCCACGCTACATCCCCAGCCCTATTTTTTATACTTTATTTTGAAACCGGGTCTCACAAGGTTGCGGAGGCCTCACTAAGTAGCTGAGGCTGGCCGCGAACCTGGATCCTCCAGTCTCCGCCTCCCAAGTACTGGGATTACAAGCGTGCGCCACCACGCCCAGCTGTGTGATATTTTTAAATTAAATTATATTCACTCGTGGCGACAACTATGCGTAGTAACAGTGTAGTACTTTCATATGTGACTGAGCCAGTCATTCCCTGACGGAGTGCCAAGGTTTAGAGATGAGATGATAGGCCATTACTCATGGCAAATAGTAATGTCCAATAATATTTTAATTATTTTCCTCTTAAGTTTGGGTAAATGATGAGCTTTTAATGTCAAGAATCTCCGATTCTTTGTGCCTTTAGCTAGGCCCAGATAGTTAGGAGAACCTCAATATTCAGTATTCAAAACTTGAGCATTAAGATAAACTTACTAAGCGTGTGCACTTAGGTGGGCATGTAGACATTGCTGGGGGTGGGGGTGGGAGCTGCCTTTCACTTTCTTTATTGCACACAGACCCTGGCCCAAGGTTGGGTGTGAACCCACAGTTACTGTGATGTGGGATTCGCTGCTCCGTGACCTAACCCGTGATGGGAATTGCCAGACGCAGGTGGAGCTTTGCCCAGGGTGCTCAGACCTTGCCTAGAACCCAGATGGGGGAATGGGGTTGACCATCTGGCAGCTGTTGGGCCATAGACTGAGTCCAACAAGCTAATCTAACTTTCCTCCTTGACCACGCTGTCCTTTAAAATAAAATGCCGAGGTGCCAACCCCGGGAGGGAAGGCTCCGTTGCCTGTGGCACTCTCCGGGCGTGGTTGGCTGTCGGGAAGGGGTCATCACTTAGTGCCAGAGCACGTAAGTGGCCCTGTTTTAAAGGAAAGCTGAGTTGCGTCTTCAGATAGGAGCGTTTTGAACTGGGTAAGTGTGACATAGTCTAAACGGAAAAGACATGACGCTGATCCACCCGAGGTGCGAGGAAGTAGCCCTGCTTGGAAGAGCTGGGAGCTGTATCTGCATTTGAAGTGCAGACGTGATTGGTCTCTCTAAACTCCTTCCTTCTCTTAAAATTCTTCTTTCTGACTACACCTCTCTTATCTGGTGTATTATTTTCAGAAAGCAAAAATCAGCATGAAAACATGAATGACAAGCGGCAGAGTGACAGAGAAGGAGCCATTGAACCACTCCACGACACGCAGCAGGCCCAAGGGCGGAGGGAAACCCCACCTTCTGATCACTTTTCCTCTTAGCCTTTTAGTTGGTAGTTTAAGTGCCAAGAAACAGTGTAGTGTTTTGTTTGTTTTCTCCTGTTGTGTTGTAGTCTTCCTGTCCCTTGGTCCTTCCAATGTGTATATTACCATTCTCCAATGAAATAATAGGACATTTAACAAAAATCGCTATGTGCAATACTGTATTTAGTGTTTCTATTTCAATTTTTTAGGATGTTAATTTATATGAAAATAAAGTGAATAATAAAATATGTGTCTATTGCATGCATATTGCATAAGGATACTCCAGCCGTCCTAGTTAACATTTGCGGGGGAGGGATCAGGAAGAGGAGGGAAATAAGTTATCCTGCACGTTCACATACACGGAAACCTTGCATACCATGTCAGGGATTCAGCGACTCCAATCCACCAGTGGTACCTATATAAGAAATCCTGATAAAATGCCTACCCCTTTTCACCTAAACTAGGATTTCTTTTCTGGGCTCCAGAACAACCTCTGGTCATTTCCAATTAAATGACTCACTAGTCCTTAAAATTCATCATTTGCAAAACCCAGCTCAGCTTGTCCAAGCCTGCTCATCCTTCTGCATTATCTCTCCCAGTGAACAAAGCCACCACCCACTCAGAAGCCCAAGGCATGCTTGACATCTCAGTCTTCCTTTTGCCACCCCTGCTGCTGATTCACCCACTAAGTCCTGTTCTGCATGGTCGATATCTGTAGAATGCATCCATTTCCTCCATTAAAGTCCCAGTTCAGATCCTCATGAATTTCCTAATAATCTACCAATTGTTCTTATAGTCCAAGATTGATTATGCACCAATTTTTATTATACAGTGAACCCAAATTATTTCTAAAATACAAATCTGCTAATCTGAATTTCCTGCTTGAAACAGTTTAGTTTCAACATACTCCAAGATGTGTAGCCTCAAAATATTATCCAAAAATCTTTACTGTGGCTGACAGAGTGAGCTGATGTCTACTTACATCTTGAGTCACCTCCTGACGCAACCCTATCTTGAATTCCAGCCTCCAGCCAGACTAAAGCCCTTGTGGTCTTCTCATGGCGAGCTCTTCCTCAGCTGCTGTGGTTGGAGTGTCCCCAGAATTCAAGTGTTGGGAGTCAGGAGGTGCTGGGTTGCGAGAGCGTTCATGTCCTTCTTGAGGAAGTGAGTTACAGAAGCACTCTTCCTTGCAGGCTCCTGCCACATTACAATGCAGCAGGAAGACCCTCACCCGCTACAGCCCATTCGTCTTTGACTCCCCAGACTCCAGAACCTTAAGCCATATAAGCTTCTATTGTTTATAAATGACCCAGTCTATGATACTCCGGTATAGCAGCACAAAGTGGACAAATACATCAACTATAGGTCTTTCTCCATAGGTTTCCTCAGCTTGAAACATTCTCCATCCATTCATCCATCCCACATAACTGAATCTGAATTTAGAAGACACTTGCTCCAGGACATGTCTTGACACTGGTCTCAGTGGCTTCTAGCACATAACAGACATCAGTATGTATGTGTTAATTAAATCAAGATGCAAAAAATTTGAAATATGCACTTATTGGGATAGAAAAATTCATGTAAGCTAATTATTCTAAATGGATACAAGTGAAGAGACAGTCATATGTAGGATGGTGTTAAGGAATTCACTGAGACCATTCCATGAAGAGAGAATTCTTTTAAATTTGCAAGAAAAGTTAAAAGAGATATAGGATAGACCACGAGACTCCAATGAGACTCCAACCCAAGAAGCAGCCCATAGGAGGGACTAAGGGAGACATTAGAGAGGGCAGATAGCTTGAAGAAACAGTGGCCGAGAACTTTCTAGAATCAAGGAGGACTCTGCATGAAAGTATGTCACAAGTGCCGGGCCAGGTAAGTAGCAATTAATTTTCATCTTAAAAGGTCAAAGTGAATCTTCAGGTAGGTAAAGACAACATTTCAAAATATCTCCAATCCCCAGCCCTACAAAAACAAAAACAAAACAAATCAAAACACCCACCGAAACCTCTGGAAAGAAAGGACAAATTACCTACAATGAGACTGACGACATCCCACAAGCAGTTTTGTCTTGTAAATAGTACCTTCAAATTGAGGATGAAGAACAGTGAATCAAGATAATTACACATAGAAGTATCATTCATACAGAAGGGGAGATACATATTTTCAGACATTTGAAAACCAAGTTTACTGCCCCAAAACCTAACTGGAAGGTCAGCTAGAGGACACATTCAGCAAGGAAAACATGGACTCCGAGTGAAGGGCTGGGATAGAACAAAGCACAGAAACTGATGGAGGAAACCCCCTGCAGATGATAAAGAACAACCATGATGAGCCAGGCGTGGTGGCGCACGCTTGTCATCCCAGTACTTGGGAGGCGGAGACCGGAGGATCCGGGTTCGCGGCCGGCCTCAGCTACTTAGTGAGGCCCTCCGCAACTTCTTCGTGAGACCCGGTTTCAAAATAAAGGATAAAAAATAGGGCCGGGGATGTAGCTCGGAGGTAGAATGCCCCTGGGTTCAATCCCTGGTACAGCAAAAAAAAAAAAAAAAGAACAATCACGATGAACTAATGACAAGAGGGATGGGAGAGATTCAGGGAATAATTTAAACGTGTTAATGGTCTTGCCCTATTCTTGACACTTACTGAATTTGACAAGTATTTGTAGAGTGAAGAGCATGTGCCGGGAACTGCTGAATGTTTTGGGAGTAGTGGATACACAGAAAATATCCTATCCTCACAGAACTTACATTCTAATGGGAGAGGAAAACAAAATGGTGTAAGATAGGCAGGTACTGTGATACTTAAATAGGGCAATAACTTATTCTTCCAATCAGAACCCCTTTGAGCGTGGGTGCTATTTTGCCTGGAAACCATCCTTAAGCCAGTTCTGTCCCCAGACACACTGATCCCCTACATTTATGTGTCATGTGAGCTTTAAGTTCTAGGAAGGAAAAAATAAAGGCTGGGGATGACCGTAAAGTTAAATATGTTTATACTTTGTTATAAAAATATGAAATTAAGTATGAATTAAAATATTGGGGGTATTCATTACAAGAACAAAAATAAAACCAAGAGAAGAAAAAACTTATTAATCTAACTAAAGGCCAGATAGCTAAGGAAAAAGCAAAGCCAAGTGAAGTATGGTAAGAGGAGAAGCGATTGAGGATGGTAGACAGGAGCAATGAGTGGGAAGAGGTATTCTTGGTCTCAGACTCTGACAATCCTGTGCACCCATCCTTGAGTTGTGCTAGTTCATCGTTACCATTTCCACCTCCTGGCCCATCAGTGAACTCAGACTTTGGGAGGTTGTACTTTTCAATTTTTGTTTTTCATGAAACACACCTTCCATTAGAGAGTAAAATCAAAAGCAATAGGAAGAAGTTTTACATTTTTAAATGGTGGTGGAGGTGAAATGGACCCTTTCTCCTCTCAGAAACCATCCCAAAGCAATGAGGAACAAGTATGCAAACTTGAGCTTTGATTAAATTAGAGGAATCGAAAACCCAAACCACAAAGTACTGGGAGATCTTCCAAATGTGTGTTTGTGGAAGGAAGAGGAGGGGACACCCCTGGAGGTGCCTCTCAGGAGGTCAGCAGAGCCTGCTTGTCCAGGTTAGGGCCACCCCTACGTGCTACCTTGAGCCCCTGTGTTTGCAGTAATGGATCTTGGTACACCGACTAGGTTCAGTATTAGAAGCTTCCCTGAGCTGGGTGCGTTGGCACATGCCTGTCATCCCAGTACTTGGGAGGCTGAGACAGGAGGATGGCAGGTTTGAGGCCACAGCAACTTAGCAAGACTCTATTTCAAAATTAAAAATGGGTTGGGGGTGTAGTTTGGAAGGAGAATGAATGCCCTTGGTGGGGGTGGGCAAAGAAGAAAAAGGAGGTGGAGGAGGAGGAAGAGGAAGAGGAGGAGGAGAAGGAAGAGGAGGAGGAGGAGGAGGAGGAGGAGGAGGAGGAGGGGAAGGAGGAGGGGAAGGAGGAGTTTCTAGTATATTCTTTTTTCAGCAGGAAAATGGAAACGCACTCTTGTGCTTCTTGATTGTCTTTCCACACAAAAAGGACAAAGATATAAGCTTTTTTCATGGAGTTTCCTCCTTAAAAAATGTTGTGCATCTTCTGTATCATATATAAAATGCTTGTTTTTTCAAAGCTTGTGTATTACCTCATTATTCAAAAGTCTCCAATATTTTGCTATTATAAACACTAATTGTCACTTTTAAATATATTTAATAAATAGAAGCCAGTTCCTCTTTCCACTTTTTTCTCAAAATCTTTTGTTCTTGCTTATCAGTCTTCATGTATGAACTTTGGAGTCAGCTGCTTCAATTCTCTCCCTTCCTCCACTCGCCCTTCCCCCATTCCCAAAGGACCGTGCCCTTGGTATTTTTACTTGGACTGCATTAAGTTCATAGGTTTAGGGAAGGCCAGCATTGGCAGTGCAATTACTTGTAGGTCTCTCAATTATTTTCATACAGATCTTACATATTTCTCATGACGCTTTTTTCATGCTGTGTGTGTGTGTGTGTGTGTGTGTGCATGCACGCTACAGATAGAGCACAGGGCACATGCTCCATCACTGACTTATACCCCTAGCGCCCTGGTCACTTTTTAAGTGGAGAACTTTTCCCGATTATATCTTCCTGGTGAATGTTGTTTGTACACATGAATGTTCTTGATTTCTGTATGTTAACTTTTGACCCAGTCAATTTTTCACATCCTATTATTATCTCTAATAGTTATTTGGCTGTTTTCTGGTTTCTGAGCATGAAATCTAATGAACAGCAAATAGAAGTGTATGAACTGCACAGCACAGATGATCCAGAAATTCTTATGCATAGACCATCTCTGGAGGCACTCACAAGAAACTAACAGTATTGGTTGCTTCTGGAGGAGCAAAACTGGTATTTGGGAGAAGGGAGAGAGAGCTTTTTAGTTATTTCCTTTGGTTCTTTTGGATTTGGTACAATGTAAGATAAGTCAATGTAGATGTATTTTATAATTAACTTTTGGGGATGTATCTCATTTCAAATATCAAATGACACCCATTGGGTCAATAATGTTGAATCAAATTGACACCTTTGGAGTGGTTCCTGGTGCCTCCCTGTTGCCGTGGCAACTCTAGTCGATGTCCCGTCCAAGGCAGTGAGGAAAATACTCTCACCAGACCACTACACGGAGCTGTTTGGAAAGGTGGTAAGGCAACCCTGTTTTTCTGTTGCAGGAATGAAAAAAATAAATAAATACAAGCCAGAATGGTCCGTAAGCACATTTGCTCCCCGGTGGTCTGACTGCTGCGGTCACGTTGGGCTTTCTCTTCACGGTACGCCCATTTTTGGTTCACCTTCTGCAAAACCTCCATTCATCTCAGTTTCGGAGTTACTTTAGACTGCCCTCATGAACACCACAAATGTTTATTTCACAGGTATACGCCTATCATACGCGCCAATGATCTCTAGAGATTAAAACCACTTTCTAATCCATACAACAGATCATGGGACAGACTCGCGCCTTCCAGGCGGATCCAAAATGAGAACTGTCTGCTGGTTTTAGGCTTTTAGAGTCAGAAACTGGCAATAAACCATTTCACAGCAAAGCCACCTTACAAGGTAGTTCACTTGGTCTAAATTGGACTCCGCCATGATGTTCGTTATCCATACTCGTACATTTTACTTGGTAAATGCTATTTGTAATTTGTCAGCATATCCTTAAATGAGGGAGCTCCTGCTTTTCAAGCAAAGAATGAGAAGCAAAACTTTTAATATTTAGCCAGACATGGTAGTGCATAACTATAATCCCAGTACTTGGGAGGCTGAGACAGTAGGATCACAGTTTTGAGGCCAGCGGTGCATGGTAACTTAGCAAGACCCTGTTTCAAAGTAAGAAAATAACAGAGCCGAGGATGTAGCTCAGAGGTACAATGCTCCTGGATTCAATCCCTAGTACCACACAAAAAAATTAATATTAAGCTTACAAATCCCGGTATACATCTAGAAATAGATCCCATCAACAGGGCACTTTCTAGTACATGGACAAACAGCCATGCTTATATATACGTATCTGTACACATATATGTACACACACACGTATGCATATACATGAATATACCATGGCAAAAACAAAAAGCAAGAAACTCCAGATGCAAATATTTGGATAACAAACATTTTTTTTTTTTTTGCGGTACCAGGGATTGAACCCAGGGGCGTTCTACCTCCGCGCTACACCCCCGGCCCTATTTTTTTATACTTTACTTTGAAACCGGGT
>PVJS01000650.1:54962-72629 GCA_004027185.1 Glis glis | reverse complement strand
TTGAGAAGTATTGGCTGTGGAATTGGGTGAAGGGGTTGGCAAAAGTAGGGGTCAAGGAGGATTCAGAAGATAACTGATGATCAGCAAGTTTTAATTGAATTATTTATGATTGGGTCTTACTGTTACCTCCTATGCAGGCAACAATCAGTGGTGATAGACCGATCATTCAATAAACTTTCTAGCAATAGGTCCACTCTGAGTTGGTCACTCAGTAGCAAACATTCATTAACATTGACTTCAGAACTGAAAAAAAAAAAAACAGTCAGCCAACTTCAGAAATAAGTCACTTGAAATACAGCAGGCTAGCCAGGCATGGTGGTGCACACCTGGAATCCCAGAACTTTGGAGGCTGAGACAAGAGGATTGTAGGTTCTGGGCCAGCCTCAGCTACTTAGGGAGACCCTCAGCCACTTAGTTGGACCCTGCTTCAAAATAATAATAAAAAAGGCCCGAGAGTGTAGCTCAGAGGTAGAATGTCCATGTTCAATCCCCAGTTCCAAAAAGAAAAAAAAGAGAGAATAAAAAAGTAAAAGAAGTACCGCAGGCTAAAGTGGAATATTCTGTCCCACTTAAGAAACAAAGAGGAATTACTTGTAAGTATAATTTACTTCCTTTGAAGTCCATACAGTGAATCAACCATGTGCACCAGGTACAAATTTATTAAGGTTTTTATTTTTTGTTGACCATTGGGTTTCTTGAGTGGCAGCTTGTTCAATTAGTAGGAAAATGGAGACACTGTGAAACTATGAAATATTTAAATTAAAAAGTGTTGAACCCCATGAAAAGTAAATGTGAGAACACACAGAGCTCAATACAGTTTCTGGGTGGGAGAAATAAGCGCAGCGCACTGGCTGTGGGAAGGAGGGCAAGCTCCCGGCGGACCGTGATCCCAGCAGCTCCTCAAGACGTCCTCACGCAGAAGTTCTTATTCCAAGAACACAGGGGGAACACTGTCTTCAGCTGGGGGGGATGAGGCAGAAGCTCCCAACAGCCAGGACTAAGAGCCACTCCTACCCTTCCTATCCCTCATTCTGATTCTCCTTGAAGACATCAGGCCCCCAAGGACATCGAGTGACACAGGCTAGGGGCTGAACTCCCCGCGGCAGAGGAGCACACTCCTAGCACACAGACCCCACTAGCGCCAGAGCAGAATCCCATTTACACGCCACGTCACACCAGGGCCACGTAGAATCCTAGAGCATCTTTATTTGTTCTATAATTTAATAGTATACCTATAAAATAATTACATTATACTTATAGCTTTTCTTCTTTTATAAACAGAACCAAAGAACAATTAAATACAATTTGAGCCACTCTAAGGCAAACTTTATACATACAATAAACCCGAAGGAGCTTCGCGCTGCAGCAGGGCATATTGCTCCCGTGCTACACCTGCAAACCGGGAAGAAGAAAGCTCAGGTCTGTATTCTAGAGTTCTCACTCAACCCCTCCCTTCTGCGAGTGCATTCTGTGATCAGGAAGTAACAGCAGCTGACTGTACTTGGTGGAGACTCGCCTCTGCCCCCCCCACAACTCCAGCAGCCTACTCGAGGACCCCCGGGCTTCCTTCCTTCACAGCTTTTCTGTGGGGTATTCTGCACTGAGTTCCACTTGAGGTTTTCCGCTAAAGGGAAAATCAGTTCCAACCGTGGACGCCCTATGTTTCCATCTCCATCCCCCAGATCCAGCCCTCGATGTTTTCTTTTTCTATCTCTGCTCTTAACTTCGGCCCCATTTCTGAAGCCAAGCCCCCTTCCAGCAGCACAGTCTTGCTCAGGTTTTATGGGGTTATAGAAGTGACCATAATACACAACTTGCAGTGTGAGGGTGGGGAACGACTCGCCTGGTGACTGGCTCTAGATCCACTGCCACCACCTGGTGTCAGTTAACTGTGGTCCCTGGAGCAGCTTCTAGAGGGTCTCACAGCACTAGGGAACGGGCCCTTCCACAGGTGCACCCACTTGCAAATAGCCAGCTCCAGGCTTTTAGATTAAGCTGATTCCCACCAATAGTATCTCATTCACACTTGTCAGATCCAGGGACGCCTTCCTTCCCGGGTCAAGTTAGCAAAGGATTCAAACAGTGCAATTTTGCAGGTAAATAAATGATGTCAACTTTCTTAAATCAAGAGACCGCAATATGAAAACTCAGACAACTCATTAGAAAAATGAAAGGCGACATTTGCTCAGACTTTTTCAAATCTGTTCTTTGGAAAGGATGCTGCCATTTTTTGTAGGAGAGTTCAACTGAATTGCTATTCCCTCTATATCTATCCTTCACTTCTTCCTGCACTACAAAGTGACCCAGCTCCTTATAGTCTTACATATCTCTTTCTTGAACAGGAATTTTGTGTGTTTAGTGTCACGGCAGTGGAAATAGCATACTGTCTCACCCCACATATACATGTTAAACGTTATAGGGGCCTTGGTTCACAATTTCCCAGGAGTGCCCTCCCTAGCTCCAGTCCTCCCGACCCAGTTTCTACCTTGTGCTGTAATGCTTCAGTACCTTGGTGATACAACATTCCAAGTAAAACCATCCCTCCTCTGTCTCCCTGCCCCAGCTAAGCCCAAGTGTGTGATGGTGAACTGCAGACCAGGCGTCCTTTCTGAGTAGAATGCCTTTTTTGCAAATCCTGGCCTCCCCTCCTCCCTACTCAGAACAGTGCTGCCTAGCCAGTCGAGCGAGACGCGTGAGAGGATACATGGATAGGTCTATAGTACGTTTTAACAACTCTTTACAAGTCAATTATAAAACCAGCGTTAATATGGAGACCGTGTGTGATAATATTCTAATTGCTGCGATAATGGCATACACAGTTGCGTTCGTCTGGAGTCCACAGATGGGGTGGGGCGGTAGGGAAGAAGAGGCGGTGGTGTCTGCCGAGAACAAGGTCCCCAGGCAAGCGGGACATCTGTCCACGGCTATCTCCTTTATGGAGATTGTCCACATCAGCATGGCGGCAGCAGCTAGGGCAGCACTGAAGTCACAGGAATGGATGCCGGCACCGGGGCAGGGTCCAGGGACCACCGGGGCCTGGCGGGCGTGGAGGGCAAGCCCCGGGAAATACTCGCTTCCACACGGTGGAAAGTCCACACACTGGAAAGTCCTCTCCGACTGCGGAGGGAGGGGTGTTTCCAGCCTGTCCCCGGGCCTGAGCCCTGCGCGGTCAGCAGCACACCAGCAAAGCTCCGCTCGCGTCTCCGGCTGGGACAGGGACCCGGCCTCACACTGGGCGCCACCTGAGGGCGGCGTTCAGTGCTTGTCCGAATCGCTCAGGCTCACCGACATGCACCTGCACTGCTTCACCTTCTGGATCTTCTTGAGTCGGAAGGGGGGGTCCATGCCGGGGCAGTCGAGCTCCACCAGCACCGAGGCGATGCGCTGCGGCTTGCAGAAGGCGCAGGACTGGAAGGACTCCTCCTCCTTCTTGACGTGCCGCGGGATGTAGAAGGAGTTGCACTGGCCGTAGCAGAAGCGGTTGAGGACCGTGCGGCTGCGGCAGCCCTCCTCGCTCACCGTCTGCCGCAGCGGCTGCGTCTTGCACCAGTCACTCTTGAGGTACTTGCGCTCGGTGACCACCAGGGCCTCCTGGCTGGAGGCCAGCACCTCCTTCATCTGGTGCTGCCATCGCTCCGAGACGTTGCTGCTGCCGTCCTTGTAGGGCGAGGGGATGGCGCCCACAGGCCGGGTCTTGCGGGCTTCGGCCGCCTTCACCAGCACCGTCACCAGGAACAAAGACAGGGAGAGCTTCCAGAACATCCTGCAACGAGAAAGGAGTTCCAGGGTTGGTGGGGAAGGGCGATCGAGTGAAGCTCTAGTTTTCCTTTTATGCTTTATGATTGTGTGTGTGTTGCACCATCCTAGCTCAGAGCTACACTCCCAGAACTTTTTATTTTTTACTTTGAAACAGGGTCTCACTAAGTCACTGAGGGTCTCTCCAAGTTGCTGAGGTTGGCCTCGAGCCTGCGACCCTCCTGTCTTAGCCTCCCAAGCACTGGGATTACAGGAGCTGCTTTATAGTTTTATTAGGAGGGGCACAGGTTGGGGGGCTGTGCTGATATCCAGGGGCAGTTGTGAGAAGTGATTAAACAGTACATTTGGAGACAGCTAGTTTACTACTGTAAATAGTGTCCGGAAGGCAGGGAGATCAGTATGTAATTGATAATACAATTAGAAAACATGTAAGTTGATATGCATGTGTCATCAAGTCAAACAATTACAGAAAAATTATAAAGCAAATGCTGTCAAGAGGCACTCAAGGGCCAGGTGCAGTAGCTCATGCCTGTAATCCCAGTACTTGGGAGGCTGAGACAGGAGGATCACAGGTTTGAGGACAGCCTCGACACTTTAGCGAGGCCCTCAGGAACTTAGTGAGACCCTGTTTCCAAATAAAAAGGGCTGGGGTGTAGCTCAGAGGTAGGATGCTCCTGGGTTCAATCCCCAGCACCACACACACACATTCAAAGAACTCAAGCCAGTTCACAGAGGAACCAGTAATAATCTCCAACATTTATTGTGTTTTGGTGTGGGCTGACTCTGTCTTGAGTACATTGTGTGCCCATCTCATTTGATTCTAAAGCAGCCCTTTGCTGGAGGTGGCGTCAATGTCCCTACATCATGGAGAAGTCCCCTGAGACTGCCTCACCACAGAGCAGTGGCCCTGGACTGGGAGCCACGCACCTACCTCCAGAGCCACCAAAATGAACCACGAGACATGGACATGATTCGAAAAATTAGTAAGTACAAAGAGTAAAGGGAAGGTTTACAAGTTTCTTAAAAATAAGTATTAAAGTGAGAAATGCAGGTAGGATAGGCTAAGAAAGGTAGCAGCTATATCTCTACCTATCATCATTACTACATGTATGTGATAAATTACATTTATCACTTAACATCTGCATGCAGAGCTCCATCATTCAAATGATCACACATAGATTCTTATAGAGGAAACCAATTTCCATTTGTGTGTTTAGAAATTTCCAAGACTCACGCCGGGCGTGGTGGCACACGCTTGTAATCCCAGTACTTTGGGAGGCAGAGACCGGAGGATCCGGGTTTGCGGCCAGCCTCAGCTCGCGCGCGCACACGCTCTCTCTCTCTCTCTCTCTCTCTCTCTCTCCCTGTCTCTCTCTCTCTCTCTCTCTACTTAGTGAGGCCCTCCGCAACTTCGTGAGACCCGGTCTCAAAAGTATAAAAAATAGGGCCGGGGGTGTAGTGCGGAGGTAGAATGACCCTGCGTTCAATTCCCAGTACCGCAAAAAAAAAAAAAAAAGAGGTGACTCCCGTCTCATTTACCTCTGTGACTCCTAACACAATCCTTATCCCCAGCACCCGTCTTCATCTGTACTCATTCCTCTATGTCTTTTACCATTCATAGAACTACACGAATTCCCATTCGCTGAACATGCACCCACTGATGGACATGTGACAATAAAAATCATTGTATAGTTATGGAGTATATATTAATTACAACATTATGCATATCAGGCATCAGTATATGGTAGCGATTGAAAGGTTATATTAAGTATAGGAATTCTGTAAATTCTAAGGCAGTATAGCTATTAGTATTAGAATAGCTAACGGTCATCAATCCTCAACATTAGATTGCTACGGCTTCCTTTCCTGTTTAATCATATTTAGTCATCAGGAACAGGGAGAATTGCTTTCCCCATTTTGTGAATGAGGAGATGAAGGTGCTATATACAACCTGCTGAGCCATGAAGCCAGAGTTTGAAGTACGTGCACGGGCCCCCAGCTCTGGGACATGGGCTGTCCGCGAGGCGAGCACAGCTGCCTCTCTGCTAAAAACATTTATGTCAGCCAGGTGCAGTGGTGCACGCCTATAATTTCAGTACTTGGGAGACTGAGACTGGAGGATCACAAATTCAAGGCCAGCCTCAGCAACTTAGTGAGGTCTTGTTTCAAAATAAGAAATAAAAAGGTCTGGGATGTAACTCAGTAGTAAAGCACCCCTGTATGTTCAATCCCTAGGACATACAGATATGTTTTATATATACATGTTTTTATATATTTTATGCATGTTTGTTTACATATCGTGTCTGTATATATATATATATATATATATATATATATGTTATATATAGATATGTTAAAATAATATCTATGTTAAAGTTCTTTCTGTGTGTGGGTTTCGGGATGGAACCTAGGGCTTCATGCATGCTAGGCAGATGCTCTACCACTGAGCTGCCCCCAGGCCTGCGATAGGTACTCCTGGGTATTGCTGTTATTAGTCTAGGTGTAAGAAAGAAAGTCTAGGTCTTTCTTTCTTTTGCAAAAACATTTTGTCCACTGGGTGTGGTGGTGCATGCCTATAATCCCAGTACTTGGGAGCTGAGACAGGAGGATCATAGGTTCGAGTCCGGCCTCGGTAACTTAGAGAGACTCTCAGTAGCTTCACAAGACCCTGTTTCAAAGTAAAAAATGAAATAGAGCTAAGGGGTCTAGTTTAGGAATAGAATGCCTATGGGTTTAATCCCCAGTATAAAAAAGAAAAAGAAAGAAAGAAGGAAGGAAGAGAAAGAAAGAAAGAAAACAAGAAAAATTTGTCCAATACAATTATTGAAACTTGAAGACCAAACTTGAAGGCGGGCCTTTCTCCCGCCTTCTTGGTTCTGCACATGAGTTGTCATGGAAACGGCTGATCCGAGCTCGCCCACAGCAACCACCTAGTACTGGACTTGCTCAGCTTACACAGCTTATTATATCTGCAGAATGATTTGTGATCTCAATAGCCTCTTAAAAGAAAGTATTCTGGGTCCATTTCAATAATTTCTGAAATTATTAACATTCTGAGTAAATACAACCAAAAGTCTATGAGTCCCAGCCAGGAAAGACTGACAGAGTCGGCCTGGGCCTCCACTCCCCGCCTGCGCACACACGAACAGGCTCCCAGGCCTTCTTCAACAGGTTCTAACTGTCATCGGGGAGAACAGAGCGAACACATGTTCAGAGCAATTTGAGGCAAAGACGCTCATGTCAACAGGATTACATGTGGGGACTGATAACGTGCATTCTTTGTTCCTGCATCTTTTTTTTTTAAATTTTTTTCAGTGTTAGGAATTCAACCCAGGGCCTTTTACATGCTAGGCAAGCACGCTACCACTGAGCTACATTTCCCAACATGCACTCTTTGAATGCTTTAAAATAATTTCAGAGGCAGGCACAGTGGCACACACCTGTAATCCCCAGTACTTGGGAGGCTGAGACTGGATGATCAAAGGTTCAAGACCAGCCTCAGTAACTTAGCGAGGCCCTCAGCAACTTAGCAAGACCTGTTTCAAAACTAAAATATTTAAGAAATAGAGCTGGGGGTATTGCTCAGAGACAGAACCCCCATGGGTTTAATCCCCAGCACCAAAAAAGGAGGGTTTCAGATATCTGGCTCTCATCCCTAGAAGCTGTGTCTCGCAGGAACCTGGGAAGAAAATCAAACCTCCATGTTGCAGAAAAGGGAAACAAGATTGATGAAATTGGTGTGGCAGGTGACTTCAGGCTCTTTCCCTCCCTCCCTCCCTTCCTCTCCTCCTCCTTCTTCTCTTCCTCCTTCCCCTCCTCCTCCTCCCCCTCCTCCCCCTCTTCCTCCCCCTCCTCCTCCTCCTTCTTCTTCCTCTCTCTTCCTTCTTCTTCTTTCTCTCTCAGAGGCCTTTTACCTCTGAGCTATGAGCTATACCCCCAGCCCTGTTCTATTTTTTGTTTTGAAATAGGGTCTTGCTAAGTTGCTGAGGGTCTCACTAAGTTGCCTAGGCTGGCCTCAAACCTGTGACCCTCCTGTCTCAGCCTCCCAAGTACGGGGATCCCAGGCATGTGCCACCGCGCCCAGCTTCCCTTTCCTTTCTGATGTTTCTTTTCTCCTTCACGCAGGGCAACAGGAAGCTCGACACAGATCCGGCATTTCAGTGTCACAACAGGTAGTAGGTAAGAGGTGTTTTGTCACATTGTCTGTTTGGCTGGATCCTTTCCTTTGGGGACACGGGAGCAATTGAGCCAGGGAGCTAATGGCACCTCCTCTGCTGGCCCGTGGTAGTGTAGGGCTCACTGGGTTGAGAACGGGCAAGCCTCTGTCTTCCATTCTCCAACTGTCAGTGGCCCCAAGGGGGCCTGAATTCAGCCCTTCAGAGTCCTGCTCCATCCTGGACCCCTCTGCTCTCCCGAGAAACGCTGGCATACAAGTAACCGCTCAGGAATGTCGCCACAGCGCCAGGAGCCACCGCAGGAGGACGCTTCGTTTCCCCTCACGTCTGGCATTTGGCTTGTAGCAGAAGAAACTCGTAAATAAATCCTGTTGGTTTTATTGACCATCCTTCTGGCCTGACGATGTTGTCGGTTTGCAAAGGGCGCCAGGACCATAAATGCTGATGGTCTAAGCAGACTTGTTTGGCCAAAGTTGATTGTACAAAAGGAAGGGAAGGGAAGTCCTTTCCTCTTACGTGAACACCCTTGGCCGGGCCTTTGTAGATACCGGAATGAGGGCTGCTCAAGTCAAACCAGTCTAGTATCCAGGAGCTAAAGAGTCACAGCCTTTCCTAGAAGTGCAAAGACCGGAAGAGGGGCTGACAGTAGTAGCTTGACCAAGAAATCTTCCTGATTTTTTTTTTGTGTGTGTGTGTGGTACTGGGCTTGAACCGGGAGGGGGGGTGGTCTACCTTTGAGCTACACTCCCAGCCCTATTTACTAATTTCTTTTTTTTACTTTTTGTTTTTTACATTGCTTCCCCTTCCCCTTCCCTTGTACCCCTTCCGGTGCACCACTGAGGGTTCTCTGTTGTCATTGGAGTCCCTTTTGTGTCCCCACTACTTCCTAAGTTGCACATATTAATGAAAACATATGTCCCTTCTTTTTTGTGATTGGCTAATCTCACTTAACATAATGTTCTCCAGATCTTTCCATTTTCTTGCCAATGCTGTTATTTTGCTCTTCTTTATTGCTGAGTAGAATTCCATTGTGTGTATTTCCCATAATTTTGTAATCCACTCATCTGTTGATGGACATCTAGGTTGGTTCCATAATTTGGCCACTGTGAATTTTGAAACATGGTCTCACTAAGTTGCTGAGGCTGGTCTTGAACCTGCAATCGTCCTGTCTCAGCCTCCCAAGTCCTGGGATCACAGGTGTGGGCTAGCTTCCCCATTGCTAGGAAAGGATTCAGCTGTGCTGTGTATGCAAATGATGAAGGCCCAGGTGCTACTTAAGCTGATGAACTCGCTCCAGGGGTGACCTTGTTAAGGGTTAGAGGGTCAAGAGTGGCAAATGGGAGGTTGAAGTGTTTTCTGTGACCTAAGACTCCTAGGGCATCCTTGGAAGGTTGAAGGGAAACAGCAGGGCTAAAACCCCATTGCACATCTGGGACCAACTCACTCCCACCGCCCAAGTGAAAACAGATTCAAAGCCAAACGAGCCCGGCCCTACCCCAACAACGCTCAACCTCGGAGACAATTTTTATGAGTTTTCTACTGCCGCAGCCCCCACAATCAAAGGCACCTCTCCTGGGGCTTTGATTCTGAGGCTGGGAGGGTAGTAGTTCCTCAGCTAACTCTCTAGAGATAGATGTGGATGCTCCTTGGCCCCAGGGTCATCCTTGGAGCCCAAGATCGCTTGTCTGCTGGAGTCACTTAACCTCCCTAGCAACTGGAAACTGAGGCACACCGTGGCCCATGGCCCAACCCCAGCCTGAGGTCCTTTTTTGTAAATAAAGTTGTATTGGAACGCGGCCATGCCCCTTCGTTTGACGTTTTCCCATGATTGCTTTCGTGCTACAAGAGGGGAAGGAGTACTGTAGACAGATGCCCACAGTCGAAAATATTTACTATTCAGCTTTCTACAGAAAAACTGGGCCAAGTTCTGCTTCAAACTCTCCCTATCCAGTTCAGTCATTTCCTTCCCTTACTGCTGGGTTTATTTTGCAAGAAAAAGTCGCTTTCCTCCACCTCAAATTTTTCTAACTATAAAACATTTTTACCATACCTCAAGACAGAGAATGTAAAGCATCCTATGAAAACCCAGATGAAAGCAATATTAATATTTTCACGTTTTCAGTCTCTTTCAATTCTGAGGGGGGAGGTGGTCACCATATCTTTCCTGGATCCCTCCTGTCCTCGCCGAGGCGCCGGGCCTTGTGCAGTGGAGTATGTCACTCCTAGTGACATTTTCACCGCTGATCTCCTGTGCATCCGTGCATATCATTTGAATACGTGGCAAATCTTTCCATAAATAGCGCACTCCACTTTCCTCTTGCAGCCTTTCTTTTCCCCAAATGCATGCCTGAGATTGGATTCATGTGGATGTTGGTACCGGTCTATCCATCCCCACTGCTGAGTATTAAAGCACCTTGTTCCTTCATTACTCATCCATCTTACTGAGGAACAGTTAAACTGCCAACAAGAGTGCTGCACTGAACTGTGTGTGTGTGTGTGTGTGTGTGTGTGTGTGTGTGTGTGTGTGACTGGGGATTGAACCCAGGGGCATTCTACCTCCAAGCTACTCTCCCAGTCCTGTTTTATCTTTTCTTTTGAAACAGGATCTTGTTAAGTTGCTGAGGCTGGCCTTGAACCTGCCATGCCATCTTCCTGTCTTAGCCTCCCAAGTCCCAGGATTATAAGCATGCACCAAACCTCCCAGCTCTGAACAGTTAGATGGGTGCTTATTCATGCCCATCTGTTGAACATTTTTCTAGAGGAGACACCGAGAAGTGGAGATGCTGGCTCAGAAGATGGTACAACTCAAGCTTGACCAAGGTCTCTCTGAAGACTTGGAAGTGACACTTCATGATTACCCTAACTTGCATCTCTTTGATTACAAGCGTGGGGGCTGGAGAGGGGTTGTAATGTCCAGTTCAAATGCAGTGGCCTACAGCCGATGGGGAACAATTGCGAATTATTCAAAGTGAGTGAAATGAAAGTGTTAAAAGAGGAAAAATCAGAAGTTGTGACTATAAGTCTTCTGAACTCTCATGAAAAGGATGGGAAGTGGCTAGCAACTTTAAAGCAGGAAAAGCGCAGCCACAGGACGTAGACGTTGAAGCTCCGAGGGGCTCATCGGCCTCTCCAAGGGCATCGCCTTAGTGGAGCACTGACCATCATTTTGTTCCAGGAGAAATTTAATTTCATCTGTAAAAATTATATTATGTTTAAAAAAGGATTTTCAACCAAAGAAGAAAGGACACTATCATTACTTATTTGGACTTCTGGATAGTGAATATCTCATTCGGAAGCTAGCAATCCAAGATCTTAATCTTTGGAGAAATTGTTGGAAGAAGTTTGGGTATGAAGCCTTAACATGGAGGCAAGATGGCAGCCCGGCTGGTATCCACAAGGGAACGGTTGGGAAAGTTCTTTGAAAGCAGGACGTCTACACCCATCGGTTGCATCTCTCTCCGCCACGTCCGCTTGGAGATGGGGTGGAAATGTGGCTTCGGAACCCTGAGCTGCCCACACTGTGAGTCTCCGTGACTCAGGCAGGCTTCTGGTTCCCCTCTGTCAAGTGGTACCTGCCACCCTCCCACGCCATGCTGCTGTGAGGAGAAATGTGGCACCAAAACAGGGTCACGCTCCCAGAACTCAGAGCGAAAAGGAACATGAGTTTTATTGGAAAGGAAGAAATGATGCGTGGTCCATTGGGGATTTCAAGGCCGGTGACATTGTTCCCTGTGTCCTGAGGCCGTTCCTCTCCCTTCTGTAAATAGATGATAGGCTGTTGCCTGAGAGACCAGTCATGCTACACTGATACCGCAACTCACAACGCCCTACCTCCAGGAGAGCTAAGAAAGCAAATTCCACTTCCCTACCCTGGAAGCAGAGCATAGATTTTCTGTCTATCTATACATAAAAATTAGAGAGGCGTACTGAAGATGCTTTGTGAAAAATCAAAACATCCTGCTGAACGCTGCTCCAGCTCCCTGGTCACTCTCCTCCACTGACCAGCTCCCTGGTCACTCTCCTCCGCGCTGCTCTAGCTCCCTGGTCACTCTCTTCCACGCTGCTCCAGCTTCCTGGTCACTCTCTTCCACGCTGCTCCAGCTCCCTGGTCACTCTCCTCCACATGCTCCAGCTCCCTGGTCACTCTCCTCCACATGCTCCAGCTCCCTGGTCACTCTCCTCCACATGCTCCAGCTCCCTGGTCACTCTCCTCCACATGCTCCAGCTCCAAGGTCACTCTCCTCCACATGCTCCAGCTCCCAGGTCACTCTCCTCCACATGGCTCCAGCTCCCTGGTCACTTTTCTCCACATGCTCCACTTCTCTGGTGTTTTTTCTCCAGGTGGCTTGCATTTGCTTGTGGGATAACAACCCACAGGCTTGACCACAGGGCTCATGTACAACTGCGTGCCCCATTTTCTTCCCCTGGAATTCACGAGCACATACATATTTCTTCTTCTTTCTTCAGCTGCTCCATCTCCTTTCTTGCTCTTTTTTTCTCTGGAAGGCTGGAGCTCCTCAAAGAGTTTCCCATAATCCAGTTTTATTCCTCACACTCCTAAGACTTTCATTCATCTCCTGTGACTCTCAGACCCTGCACCCTGCTGCCGGCCAAACATTCCCCAAGTGTCCTGCGGACACCCTAAATCCTGTGCCCCAGGTCTCATTGTATTTCCCTCTCCTCCTCTGACAAGGTCCTATCTCAATGAACAGCATGACGTTCATCCTTGAACCTAAGCCAGAAAGCGGAGAGTCCAAAGACCCTGTTCCGTTAATATGGGGGCACCCGTGTCCGTGTTCCGCCTTGCTAACATATCCACGAATTCATTCAGGTACTGGATCCCAAGTTCTTCATAAACCATGCCACATGCCATGGGGGTCCAAGTTGGTGGGTCCAAGCCATTGATCGTCGGACTCTGCAAGTAGACTGGTTCAGGCATGAGTGATGAATGACAGCTGTGAGGGACAGGACGGAGGTGCCACCTCCTGGGGGAGTGCTGCATTCCCTCATGGAAAGAGATGCGCCACGAGCTGGGCATGGTAGCGCATGCCTGTCATCCCAGGACTGGGGAAGTTGAGGCAGGAAGATGGCAGGTTCAAGGCCAGCCTCAGCAACTTAGTGAGACCCTGTTTCTTTTTCTTTCAGATTGTTTTTTTTTTATTTTATTAGTGCATTGCAATCATACATCTTGAAGGATTTCAGGGTGGTTGACGTATACATGCACTCATTGGTCAATTAGCCCTCCCCAGTTCCCACACCCTTGCCTCCCCCTCCCTCCTTCCCATTTTCAGCATAGTAGTTGACTTTGATATCTTTGTGTAAGTCCATCCCGTGCACCAGTTTGTTTCTGTCTCCTTCCCTCCCGTCTCCCCGAGTTAGTTTGACTTCTTCACTCATCTGAGGTTTTCTCTCTTTGTCTGGAGTCCCTCCTGTGCGGGGTCGTGGCTCATCCTCCCCTGACCTCAGCACTGGGGTACTATGGGGTGGGGCCGGGGGCTTGCCCACTCTGCGTCACCAGTGCTTAGGGGAGGGGTTCTCCGGGGCGGAGCCCAGGGCTCTCCCACCCCACGTAACCCAGCACCAGGGGGGGCTCTGGGGGCGGTGCCCAGGGCCCTCCGCCCCACATCCCCAGCACCAGGGGGGTCTCCAGGAGCAGGGCCGAGGACTTGCCCGCCCCACGTCCCCAGTGCCAGGGTGAGGGGTTCTCCAGGGGCAGAGCCCCGCTTCCCCAGCACCAGGAGGTCTTTGGGGATGGGGTCAAAAGCTCACCTGCCCCATGTCCTCAGTGCCAGGGGGAGGGGTTCTCCAGGGGCGGCACTGAGGACTTGCCCGCACCGCGTTCACAGCACTAGGGGGGCTCACCACCCCACCTCCCCAGCGCCGGGAGGAGGGGTTCTCTGGGGGCGGGGCTGAGGGCTCGCCCGCCCAGTGTCCCCAGTGCTGGGGTTCTCCGAGGGTGAGGCCGAGGGCTCACCCACCCTGTGTCACCAGTGCTGGGGGCCTCCAGGGGGCAGGGCTAAGGACTCACCCCCCCATGTCCCCAGCACTGGGGGGAGGGGCTCTCCAGGGGCGGGGCTGAGGGCTCACCTGCCCCGTGTCCCCAGCGCAGGGGTTTCTCTCGGGGCGGAGCCAAGGGCTTGCCCTTCCCACATCTCCAGTGCCGGGGGAGGGGATCTGCAGGGGTGGGGCCAAGGGCTCACCCGCCCCACATTCCCAGAACCAGGGGGAGGGGTCCTCTGGGGGCAGGGCCAAGGGCTCGCCTGCCCTGTGTCCCTAGTGCCGGGGTTCTCCGGGGGGTGGGGCCGAGGACTCACCTGCCCCTTGTCCCCAGCACTGGGGGGGGTCTCTGAGAGGCAGGGCCGAAGGTATGCCTGCCCCGCATCCCCAGAGTGGGGGTCTCTGGGGGCGGGGCCGGGGGCTGACCTGCCTGTGTTCTCAGTGCTGGATCCCTGGGGAGAGGCCATGTCTCATCTACATATGTCCTCAGTTCTGGGGTGTTCCAGGATGGTGTTGGGCTGCTCATGGGGGGCTGTGGCTTGCCAGCTTGTGTTCTCAGAGTTGTGCTGCTCCTGTGTATGGCCACCTCTTCTTTGTCTCTCCTCATTGCACTCACTGTGGGACCAGAGGCTCACGGCCCACCCCTTGAAACCATCATCATTGTAGGTGCAGGTCTGGATTGACTCGGGCTTCATCATGTTCCGGAGTTGGTCAGTTTCAATGGTGGTCTGTAGTTGCTGGTTTCACAAGGATTTGCTGTCTCTTTGCTGTTGGTCTCTGGGAGTTGCGGTGTAGGCGTGGCCCCACATTCTCTTTGCTGAGCTGCTCCGGGGGGCCATGCTATAATTCATCCAGGTCCTCAGTGCTGTGGTGTTCTGCGTCAGTGCTAGGCTACTCCAGGGGGGCCATGTTTCACCTGCTCTTTTTCTCAGTGTTGGGATGCTCCTGTGCCAGGCTGCCTCATCTATGTCTCTCCACGTCACATTCTTTGCAGGGGCTGAGGTTCACGTGCCACCCTTTGCAGTCACTGCCATTGTAGGCGTGGATCTGGTTCGACTTGGATTTCATCATAGTCCGATGTCGACTGCTTTCGATGGTGGACTATAATCGCTGGTTTCACAAGAATCAGTTGTTTCCTTGCTGGAGGATTCCGGGAGCCACAGTGTTGGCGTGGCTGAGCCAAGATGGCGCCTTTGTCTCTGCTGGCTGCTTACCAGGCTAAATTCTTTGAGCTCCCTACCTCCCTCCGCTCCTTCCACTGACTCACAGTCCTCTGCACTTTGGCTCTCATTATTTTGTTGAGTTTTGGCTGTTCTGCTTTTCTTGTCAAGAAGCAGTCTTCCCGCTGGCTGAGCTCTGACTCTCAGAGCGCCGGCGACACCCTGCCTCTCTCTTTCCCACCCTCTTGGTTCTCCCCTGTAAGGCCTCTTTGGCTCTGGCCAGCTCCTGATCCTTCTGTACCAACTGGACCTTGAGCTCTGTGGCTGAGAGGACTTCGGCAGCCTTGCCGCCCTGAGACTTCTTCAGGTCCTTGGCCAACATCTCCTTCATCTGCTTCCTGGAGCCAGGACACCTCTTCCTGCAGGAGCACCGGCTGGCTGCAGATGCCATCTGCTGGAGCCGGGGGTGTCCCGGCACAGGGCCGATCGCCGGGCCCCGCTGGATCTGTGCACAGCTCTCAGGCTGCGGGCTGGTGGTCGCGTGGGCCCCGCCCAAATATATTTTTAAAAATGGGTGAAAGACCTCTGGGTGCCAGGGTGCGGGCAGGAGAGGGTTCTGGGGAGTGGTGAGCCGTCTCCGTGCCGGGCTCAGTGGTGACCAGCGCCCGGAGCTCTGCGGCCGAGACCACAGCTGCGCCTTCCTCCTCGTCCTCCTCGTGGGCTCCGAGCTGGGCCGCAGCTCCCGCCCCAGCCCCGCAGCCTCCTCCCCGCCCTGCTTTTCTTGTTAAGAAGCAGTCCTCCCGCCGGCCGAGTTCTGAGTTTCGGAGTGCTGGTAACACGCTGCCTCCCTTTATCTCACTCACCTGTGTTCTGTGGATCTGGTTCAACATGGATTTCATCATAGTCTGATGTCGACTGCTTTCAATGGTGGGCTATAATCGCTGGTTTCACAGGAATCAGCTGTTTCTTTGCTGGAGGATTCTGGGAGCCGCGGTGCTGGCGTGGCTCAGCCAAGATGGTGCCTTCCGCTCTCCGCTTACCAGGTGAAATGCGTTGAGCTCCCTGCCGCCCTCCGCTCTTTCCACTGCCTCGCATTCCGCTGCGCTTTGTCTCCCATTGTTTTGTTGAATTTTGGCTGCCCTTGTTTTCTTGTCGAGAAGCAGTCTTCCTGCCTGCCGAGCTCTGACTCTTGGAGAGCAGGCGAGACAATGCCTCTTGATATCCCTCCATCTTGGTCTCCTCCAGTTTCAAAATAAAAAATAAAAAGGGCTAGGGGGTATAGCTCAAAGGTAGAATGCCCCTGGGTTCAAGAAAGGAAGGAAGGAAGGAAGGAAGGAAGGAAGGAAGGAAGGAAGGAAGAAAAAAAAGGGGCATGCCAGGAGATGTTCCTATTCTAGTTTTCACTGTGGTTGTGTGAGGATTTGATGGTGAGAGACGGTGGCCGTTCCATGAGGGCACGTGCCCAAGATGAAAGTCAGTATTTGCAGCATTGAGCACAGACGGGAGAGCACGATTATGTTGTAATATGGGGCTGCTTACCTCTGCACCCGCATCTGGCAGTGAGCTCCTCAGTAGCTAAATCACTTTTGTTTCTTGGCGATATTCCCGGCTTATCTTCTTGCATATGAAGTCCATCAGCAAGACCTCACTGTCTCTCACTCCTCGTTTCTAAATCCCACTGTTCATACCTGACTCTGGGCATTAACATCCTCATCCTCATCACAGGACCCTTAGAACAACCCCCTTGCTGTCTCTCTGCCCCAACTCCCTCTTAGATCCACTTTCCAGAGTCTTATCAGAGTGAACACTCTAACACTCAACTCATCTAGGTTATTCCTTTAAGGTTTAACTCTTTAATTAATTAATTTATTTATTTATTGTGATACCAGGGGCATTCTACCTCCAAGCTACACTCCCAGCCCTATTTTTTATTTTTTATTTGGAAACAGGGTCTCACTAAGTTGCAGAGGGCCTCACTAAGTAGCTGAGGCTGGCCGCGAACCTGGATCCTCCAGTCTCAGCCTCCCGAGTACTGGGATTACAAGTGTGTGCCACCACGCCTGGCAGACCACCCTTTATTTTAAAATACTTGTATTGGTGCATTATAATTTTACATCAGAGTGTGGTTCAAAGTGATGCAAACACACGCACACACACAGCACTTAGTGTGTTTCCCTCCAGATTCCTGTTCCCCTCCACCCTCCCCGTACATGTTAGTGAGATTGGCAGTGATGCCTTCATATGTGGACATAGCCTTATTTGAACTGTTCCCTTCATTAATCCTCCTTTTTTCCCTCCTCAACTCCCTCCCCCAATCCATTTCCACTTTTCTTCTGGTCTCTCTCCTTAATTATCTGAAGCCCCTTTTGTTTCCTGTTTTCTCTCTAGCTTCCACATCTGAGAGGAAACACACGACCCTTGACTTTCTGAGACTGGCTGATCTCACTTAGCATCGTATTCTCTAGTTTCATCCATTTTCTTACAAATGACATAATTTTGTTCTTCTTGGGGGCTGAGTAGAATTCCACTGTGTGTATATACCACAGTTTCTTTTTTTTTTTTTTTTGGTACTGGGGATT